>JANIJG010004079.1:0-27298 GCA_024611175.1 Megaceryle torquata | reverse complement strand
ATTGAGCTAACTCTACTGATTTTAATTCTTTTCTGATGAAAATGGAAAAAAGCCATCCAAACAAGCAAACACTTTTTAAGCTTGTAAACAAGTATTCTGTAGCATATCCCATCACCATCTGTGCTTGCTGCAGAATTCAAGGGCCTTCCCCAAAGTCAGACCTTGGGGAGCACCTGGGTTATGCATGTGTTGCTGGATTATTAGATTTGATAGGGGAGGATGAACAGGGCAATCTGAAGAGGGTGGTGTTCTCGGAACCTGCTTCCTAAAACTGTAAGAGCTTGGAAACACTTTACATGTGAGAACTATCTGAGGTGGTTTAGCCCAAGATCAGATACTGTTCTGAAGTAATGGACACAAATTGGAACACAGGAAGTTCCACCTCAACATGAATAAAAAAACTTCTTTACTGTGAGAGTGACAGAGCACTGGAACAAGCTGCCCAGAGAGGTTCTAGAGTCTTCTTCTCTAAACACTTTCAAAACCCACCTGGACATGTTCCTGTGTGGCCTGCCCTGGCAGGGGGTTGGACTTGATGATCTCCAGAGGTCCTTTCCAAACCCCACCATTCTATAATTCTGTGAAGTGTTTCTGCTTCCCCAAACCTTTCTGAGTAACTTCCACTCCCTTCTGAAGCCCTGGGGTTAACCCATGTTATTGAATTTCCATCCAGTCTGTCTTCCCTCTCAGGTCCCTGTTTGACCATCCTGCATCACTGTTTACTCCCTTACCCTTGGAGTCCACCATGCTCTCTGCTGCATTGAATAGCCCATTACCTGGGGGCCAAACCCTCTTTCAGAAACAGCTGTTTGCTCCCAGAGAAGGGTTGTGCTAAAAAATAAGAGAAGGTAGCTCTGTACATATTATATTTGAAAGTCCAAATGCAATTTATTATCCTGTGTAAGAAGAAAATTTTAATATTTTTACTTGCTCTTGTGATTTGTTTAGCACTGGTAGAATAGTAAACTAAGCAAAAGGGGGGACAGTCTGGAATGGCTGTCATAAACCGCTGTCTCAAATAAACATTACCAACTTATCTCGCTATGTTTAATATTCTGTGGCTGTCTGAGATATCTGTGCATTTGGAGATTAATAGCAAATATTCATTCATGATTCCATATACTCATTAGCTTATCCAAATTAGGTGTAATATAGCAATAATAAATAAATAATAAATGCTATATGCATAAAATCTTCTTTCATCTCTAGCATGGATTTTTTATTTATTTTTAGCAATCTGGTAGTTAATTTCATGTTATACAATACTGTACACTGTACAATTGATCTTCCTCTAATTTTCAGATTCTTTACTGGTCATAGTTTTTGTACCTATAAATATTTTCTACACAGTGTCTAAATTACTGGTCAGCATACTTTAAGTCATTCCCAGGTGTTGGTTTGTTCAATAATGAGGCCATCAGGGTTTGTAAGTTGGGAGGTCAACCAAAAATTAGGGAGTAAGTTGAAATTAATTTAAAATCAACTCACTGCAAAAAAAAAAAAAAAAAAAGTCTCCAAGATTGCCCCTAGCTCATTATTATATGACTGCAGGCTGCTGCTAACTGGGTACTGTGGTGTAATGTAACAGTGTACCACAGCCTGAACAGAAAATGAAAGCATTATTGAATTAGATGAGTTTTAATAAATCCAGAATCTAATAGAGGACTTAGACTAGATATTTTAACTTACCAATATTTATATCTTTTCAGCATATTTAACAAGGTCTAGGGAAATGCTGAGTATATTTTACTTCATGTAATCATAGAATCATAAAATGGTCTGGGTTGGAAGGGACCTTAAAAGATCATCCATGGGCAGGGTATACCTTCCATGACACTGGGTTGCTCAAAGCCCTGTCAAACCTGGCCTTGAACACTTCCAGGGATGAGGGATCCACAATTTCTCTGGGCAACCGGTTTCAGTGTCTCACCACCCTCACAGTGAAGAACTTCTGTATACCTAATATAAATCTAACCTCTTTCAGTTTTAAGCCATTACCCCTCATCCTATCACTACATGCCCTTGTAAAAAGTCCCTCCCCAAGCTTCATATAGGCCCCCTTTAGGTACTGGAAGCCTGCTATAAGGTCTTCCTGGAGCCTTCTCTTTTCCAGGCTGAACAATTCCAAGTCTCTCAGCCTATCTTCTCAGGAGAGGTGCTCCAGCTTTCTGATTACCTTCATGGTCCTCCTCTGGATGCACTCCAACAGGTCCATGTCCCTCATGTTGGGGGCCTCAGAGCTGAATGCAGCACTCCAGGTGGGATCTCACAAGAGTGGAGTAAGGGGGCAGAATCACCTCCCTTGAACCACTGGCTACACCTCTCTTGATACAGCCCAGGGTGCAGTTGGCCTTCTGGGCTGCAAACATTACTGGCTGCACCTGTATCCCCAAGTCTTCTCCACGGGGCTGCTCTCAATCCACTCATTGCCCAGTCTGTATTTGTGCTTGAGCTTGCCTTGACCCATATGCAGGACCTTGCATTTGGCCTTGTTGAACTTCATGAGATTTGCATGGCTCCACTTCTCAAGCCTGTAAAGATTCCTCTGGATGGCATCCTTTCCCTCCAGCATGTTGACTGCACCACACAGCTTGGTGTTGTCTGCAGACTTGCTGAGAGTGCACTTGATCCCACTGTCCATGTCACCAACAAAGATGTTAAATAGTGCCAGTACCGATGCCAACCCCTGAGGAACACTACTCGTCACTGGTCTTCATTTGGACATAGAGCTGCCGACCACATGCAACCATCCAGCCAATTCCTTATCCACCAAGTCGTCCATCCGTAAAAGCCATGTCTCTCCACTTTGGTGGCAAGGACATCTTGCAGAGCAGTGTCAAATGCTTTGCACAAGTCCATGTGAATGACGTGAGTTGATCTTTCCTTATACACCAACACTGTAACCCTGTCATAGAAGGCTACCAATTTGTCAGTCACGGTTTTCCCTTAGTGAAGCCATGTTGGCTGTCACCAACCACCTCCTTATATTCCTTGTGCCCTATCATTGTTTCCAGAAAGATCTGCTCCATGATCTTGCCAGGTACAGAGGTGATAATAACTGGCTTATAGTTTCCTGGGTCTTCCTTTTTTCCTTTTTTATAAATGGAGGTTATGTTTCCTCTTTTCCAGTCAGTGGCAACTTCACCAGACCGCAATGACCATTCAAATATGATGGATAGTGTCTTAGCCACTTCATCTGCCAGTTCCCTCAGGATCTAGAGATGCATCTTGTCAGGTCCCATGGACTCGTGCACCTTTAGATTCCTTAGAACAAACAGTCCTGAGTTTTTGAGCAGTAATTGTCTCTCCAGATCAGAAGTGTTAGATGAGTAGCTAAAAAATTTATCTATTGTACACTTGTTGTCCATTGCCTTGGGTAATTTAAAAATTCATTTTATGAGGAAAATGGTTTGCTCTGAAGGCTGTTCTAAGTTAAAACAGCTATTATCCTCCCAGTTAAAAGTTTGTGAGCATAAACACTTTTAAAATAAGAAGTAGTGAGTAGGTCTATTAACACAGCAAACCTATTTAGACCTGTTCCCTTTTACTGTACTCAGGCATACATTGTTAGACAAAGATTCATCACACCCTTTACACATATACTAGAATACTTTCCAGTATATGTGTTTCTGTGGTGTCTATAAGATAGATCCTTCTTTTCATATTTCCTTAGTACATTAACCATGAGTTTTTCAGAAGCTGATTACAACATACAATTCCTGTGTTCTTAACTAGTTGTCTTATGAAGGGACAAGATGGAGGAGGGATGCAGTTTCTCATTCCTTTTGCTCTGAATAACTGTCCACTAATAAATGCAGAGCATATTCTGCTCTCCCATATCTGAGTAGAGCAACTCTGCAGGCATGCACAATCTAGAAACTCAAGAGGAAGCCCAGACAGCTCAGTCTAAGTGTCTGTTGCAAGCATCAGTCTCACTGAAGATCATGTTTCCCCCTGTGATCCCGCTGAGCTTGCCTTGTGGAAAAGTGACAGCTTAACCATTGGTTAACAGTCAGTAAAAGAACAGTTGTTGGTCAAAAGACATGTCTGTGCTTCATAATGCTATTCCAGATAGAGACACCTAATCCTGAATGAGCTTACTTAGGTTCCAGGAATAGGATAGTTGTGCTAATGCATCCCAGAGTCCAGATTTATTTACCTCCTCGTCCAACTGCTTCCTGTAAGAAGTTTTTTAAAGTTCATGACCTCACATTCCATAATGCAGTTCATTATACAATCATTTGTCACATTATTTTCTCTCCAGGCTTTTCAGAAGCAATACTTTATTAACTTCTCAAATGATTAGTATCCAACTGCAAACACATGGGCTACAACTCACTTAACTGAATTTGGAGGTCAGAATAGTCCTCTACATTTGAGTGAGCCACACTGTGTTGCCAGTACAGTCAGTTGAAACAAATAAGCATTTTTAATCATTTGTCTCTTCTTAAACAGTTAAAATACTTGAGAGTTAATGTCAGCCCAGAAGTGCCTGTTTTTTCCCACTGTCTATAAAGGGAATCTTGAGTGCTTAGCTCAAATGCAGATGTCCTAAATTAGGTTACATGAAAAGCACCCTGTAGTTTTCAGACTGATAAGAAATACTGCTAATTGTAAAAATGACAGTCCCCGTGCTCAAATCCGTGGGATCTACACCACTGACCTAGTTGCATCACTGTTGAATTTGCATTAATTTAGATTATATTTCCTCTTCTGCAGACATAATGTATTTTAGAAAACATAAGGACATCCAGTCCATGTGCCATCATTTGAATCTAATACTCTGTTAATCAGTACTCTGGTTTTAATCTTATCTTTAGGTAAGTTCAGTAAGAAATGGGTGATAGGTCAATTGCAGATTTACCTATTGGACCTACAGTGTTGATCTTTCATTTCAGATGGAAATAATTGTACTTATTTTAATGTTTATAATAAGGAAATCACTGCTACTGCAAATAATTTTACACTCTTTCTGTAGTTAGGGAGATAGCAGAGCATGGCAACACATCCTTTCTGTCTTAGAGGCTTAGGTGAATCCCCATCTAGATGAGAGTGTCCCACACTGCACATTTAAATTAGTGAAGTGTGGTGATAATTAGCTACACAGCAAAAGGTGCTAGAGATCAGAGCTCATCTGTTTATTACCAGGATGATCCCTTTCAGACACAATATCCTAAGAAAGCAGTGGTTTAGATTTTAATGTTGTATTGTGTTCTAGATTTCTTGTATTTGCAGAACAGCTAGCAACTCATGATTCTTCCTTCTGATGTCATTTCCAACTGATAATGGACTAATAAGTGTTTTGTACCATTTAATTTAATATCAACAGTAAAGTAACTGAGATTCTGTTGTTTCTTTTGATAATTTTCTTATGGCCTATACAAGTTGTTTAAATGTGGGTTAAATGTGGGCAACTATACGCGCATACAATGTTAAATCTATTTTAGTTACTGCCCAGTCTCATGTGTTAAATGATTTATTGTCTTTTTTTCAAAATTAATGTATAAAATTTTTAGGCTGTTACTTACCAGCCATAGTTTTATGTTTGGTTTTGCTTTTTTTATCCTTTCTACAAAATGGTCCCTTTTACTAATTTGTTGATGTTTAACAGGACTCACTGATGTTCAATTAGCTTGCTTTCCTCGTCTTGAGTCTGTCCTAAATTTCTATCCATAGTTGAAATGGAGATTGAATGTGTTTTGTAAATACCTACATAACTCTCATTTTTAATTTATACATGTGTCTACACATAAGAATGCATTTTATATAAAATTATATAAATTTACATAACTATGATATACAGTAATATATATTTTATATAAGTATAAAACCAATATATACGTAATTGGTGTATCCTTTATGTGAGAATGATGTTGATCAGTCTACAAGATACTTGACAATAAAAAAGTGTTTGCAGTCTTCCTGTGTCATATGTTGATAGTTGACCATGTATAAGACTGGGCCAAGCAGGAGCTGGAAGCTATATAACTTTGCAGTTGTTCAGCATGAACCTCAAAAAGAAGCTCCATGCTGTTAACTTCTGCCCCTCCACAGGCTTTGATTCAACACAAATTTCTGATTCATATTCTTGAAAAAAGAACATTAAATTCTTCCTGCATTTATGGACCCAATAGACCTTGTTCAATTTCTTTTTCCTCCACCCATAATTTTGTGGGGTTTTTTTATATTTGTTTGGGTTTGGGTTTTTGTTTGGGGTTTGGATTTTTGTTTGTTTGTTTGTTTGTTTTGTTTTTTGGTTTGTGGTTTTTTTTGTTACTAAATCTGTGAAAAACATTTAAGAGGAAGATTTTGATCAAAATAATTAACTGATTGCTATTCATATGAGTATTACTGAAATTCCTTATCTCCTTCAAACTAGCAATTCCAGAATATATGAAAACAGATTAGAAAGAATAATTGCTAAATTTAAAAGCAAATTGCTTATTAAATCAACATAGTCTAGCAGTTGTTTTAGCAAGCAGTGAGTGTGGAAACCATTTACCAGTTGCTACGTTGTCTCATTTATAGTGTTGACCTTCAGCTATATCAAATCACTACATGCTGTGAAAGAGCGGAGAGGAATAGCCTACCTACCTGTGCACTGTGCCTGATTCCTGGGGCTTGCTTCAGACAGATACAATGCTCTTGCAATTTACAGCAGTGTCAGGAAAGCCCCGGGATCATAGGAAAATAAACTCCCATCCAGCCCACTCAGCTGAGTGCTGATGAATGGACATTTTATCCCTGTGTTTGGCTGCTTTAGGTACTCCTCACTTCTTCGAGTGTTTCTCTGTGGAGAGGAAGATATTTGTAAATAAATATGTGTGTATAAATTAACACTGTAGCTGCACTATTACTTCATGATATATGTAAGAAAGCCTCTTATACATGAAACTATATGAACAAAGGGTCACTATTTTTTTCAGATAATGAGAAAAAGCCAGTGATTGTTATTGTAATAACCTATTGTCTCACTGTTGAAGCTTTAAAGTCATAAAAAGGAAGACTTTTATATTGATTTTATGTTGTAGAACCACTGCCTAACAGTGGCATTCTACGCTGTTCCTCTCCTAAAAAGAAAAGTAGGTTTTATTTTTATTGATTTATTTTGTATTTTTTTAACAGGTAGAGGATTGCTCATATTAATGGTCACATAACCTTGGGTTTTTTTTTTCATCACTTCCATTCTTTAACATATCACGTTATTAATTTTTCCTAGACTTTGCAGTATAGCATGCTAACAAATTAAAATGTGCATCTTGAGCTACAGTACTTTATATATGTTGTAGAGAATCTGATTCACACTAAGATAATTTTAAAAGATAGTAAGAAGAAAATGCCATCCATTATGTTTAAAATTAATGTGAATAAAACACTTAGGTTCACTTGGTTTCACCTTACAAATACTGCACAAGATATCTAAGTGTCATTATTGAATATTCCAAATTCAACAGAAAATTGTGACTTGTCCTTCCAAAGGGAAAAAAATACTTGAATTTTATCAGCCATTTAGAATATTTCATCATTATAACCTACAGTTTATTGTAGTACTAGCAACAGCATTCCTGCTTTTGTGATTCTCTGTTGAGTTTCAGCTTTGTCAACATTGTTTACATCATTCATCTTTTAGTCATAATCTTAAATATAATAGATAATTTATCCACAATAAGCCATAATCGACCGCTAATGGTTCCATTAAATGCATGAAAAGACAGTTTTTAAATGATCAACGATTGCAGATTCCTCTGTATCTTTTTTTTTTTTTTTTAGCAGTAGTAGCTAGTAAATACATACTAAATGTACATGTACTGTTAGGATTATTTTTCTTCTACACATTAACTCTCATGTATCAATAATGAAATTTATCTGTAGATTCATTATGCAGTCATTTAGTATTGTGGGATGATTTTGAGATTCTTTGTGATGAACTATAAAATTTTGAGTATCTCCCATAACTGTCATCTGTCTTAGAGAGTTTTCCAGGTAGTTTATAAGGTTGTTGAACAGCATAGTTCCCAACACAGGTTTTTCATAAATAAATAAATAAACAAACAAACAAATAAAGGCTGTCAGGTCCATCATTTTGTTTTCCTATGAAGTTTGATGGCCAAGTGCACTTCAGTTTTTGATTTTCTTCTTCAAAAGGCACTTTCATCTTGCACACTTAATTATCATCCATTCTTGCCAATGAAAAAGGCAGTATAATCTGGATAATTTTAAGAAGCTAGATGGCAAGTGGCTGAACAAGGCTTCAGAATTACCCCGGTAAGAAGCCTAAAAGACTATTATTTTCTTGCCTCTGATACATACCCAAACTAGCATGAAAAGATACATCATGCACTTTGCCAAACACCTCTGTGTGAAAGTTCAGGAACCAAAATCAGTAATCAGCACTGCTTCGACTGCCTTAAGACAGTAGAGTACCTATTTTAGTTGTCCTTTTGCTTATGTGGAATTTTTAGTGCAATCGATACAGGGAAAACTATCTTGTGAAACTTCTCATTTGTCCTATGGACATATTGCACTTTGATTACATGCTTTGGCAAAATGTTATGTGGGTGCAGCTCACACTTAGTGTTTATGCTGTGGGCTTCCCAATATAAACTGTACTTCCTATGAGTTTCTGCAATATTTTATGATCTTTTAAATGGTTCCCCTGTAACTTCTACTACAGAATTATGGAAATGTTTTGGTTGGAAGAAACCTTTAAGACCAACAGATTCAATCGTTAACCCAGCCCTGTCAGGTCACCAATAAACCATGTCCCTCAGCACAATATCTACACATCATTTTAATACCTCCAGGGATGGTGACTCCACCACTTCCCTGGGAAGCCTGTTCCAGTGGTTTACAACCCTTTCAGTGAAGAAGTTTCTCCTAATTTCTTCCTAATTCTCCTGCAATTTAAACCTCCCTTGGCACAACTTGAGGCTATTTCCTCTTGTCTTCTCACTTATTACCTGTGAGAAAAGACTGACCCCTACAACCTTCTTTCAGGTAGTTGTAGAGAGCGATAAGGTCTCCCATGAGCTTCCTTTTCTCCAGGCTAAACAACCCCAGTTCCCTCAGCTGCTTCTCATAAGATTTGTGCTCTAGACCCTTCACCAGCTTTGTTGTCCTTCTCTGGACATGCTCCAGCACCATAATTCCATTCTTGTGAACTGAACACAGTATTCGAGGTGTTGCCTCACCAGTGCTGAGTAAAGGGGGACAATCACTTCCCTGGTCTTACTGGCCACACTATTTTTGATACAAGCCAGGATACTCTTGGCCTTCTTGGCCACCTGGGCACACTGCTGGCTAACGTTCAGGTGGCTGTCAATCAACATTCCCATGTCATTTTCCATATGACAGCTTTCCAGACACTTGTCCCCAAGCCTGTAGAGTTGCTTGGGGTTGTTGTCATCCAAATACAGGTCCCAGCACTTGGCCTTGTTGAACCTCATACCATTGGCCTCAGCCCATTGATCCAGCATGTCCAGGTTCCTCTGATGAGCCTTCCTACCCTCAAGCATACCTGTGTTCCTGCCTAGCTTTGTACAGTTAGCAAACTTACTGAGGGTGCACTCAATCCCCTTGTCCAGATCATTAATAAAGATATTAAATAAAACTGGCCCCAGTACTGAGGTTTTTTTTCCTTGTGGAAATAGTTTTGATGCAGAGTGTAGGCCAACTTAACCTCAGTGACACTTCTAAGCTCAACACATCATTGTCCTCATTATTTGTCAGTTCAACTTGCACAGCCTTGTACTTGTTATGCAAGGGCACCTGGGAAGGTGGGGTTGTTGCTGAGGGGATCCATCTTCTGTGCTGGGCAGGACCTTGTCACCATTGTCCCCTCTCCTCCTGGTCACTGTGTTCAGTCAGTGGAGAAAGGAAAGGGAATCCTTCATGTTATGTATCTTGTCTAACTGCTGGACCTGTCTCGGGGAAGGCAGGATGTGGTTCCAGTGATCAGTTTTGCTCTCACACTCCCTGATGCTTCTCACCATACTCACTCTCAGAGCTCTGTCACCAAGCAGAGGAGTTCCTCCACCTGGGCGCACCTCCCACAGTTGTGCTCACTGCTGCCGCCCTGTACTGGTGTGAGAGCAGGGCACTGCCTGCAGCTGGGTGCCTCAGTGGCCGCATGTTCCCACCAGAGCTCCGTCTGAGAAGCTGTATCTGTCACTGTGAGTGCAGAGTTCAGAAAGGCAATGGCTTTCTGCCAGGTGGAAACTGGGCAGAGCTGTCAGAGCTTTCAGCACCCTTCCTGTGTGCCCTCACTGATGCACCATGCTCTGGCTGATGCACCATGCTCTGTTTGGTCACAGCACTGCTGGTCTCTGCGCTCCCCAGGGGCTTCTTTTATAGGTGTGGGAATGGTCACTGTAGCACTGGTAATGCTCAGGCCTCATCAGCCTCTCCTGTGAGACCTTCCAGCTCCTGATGGGTTTCTCCACTCCCTCGGTCTTTCCTTGCCTCAGGAAAAGCCATGTACACCAACATTTACTGCTTTGCTGCAGGCTGTGCTGGCTCTGGAGCAGGTCCCCTAGGCGACTATATTCCCAGTTAGTTATGGCAGGGCTGGTGCTCTGTTGTTAACCAGGCTTATTTCCAAGGACATGAAAAAATACGGATAAGCAGATATGGCTAACAGCTTTACTAAGTGACTCTGGAGCAGTAAACAGTATTCAAGAGGAAAGCAGGATGTGTAGATATTTTGTATCTTCACAGTGTGTTTAAAGAAGAGTTGTTTATTTAAATGTAATCTATTATTCTTAACTAGCTTTTTATCAGAAATAGATACTACTATAAGACCAAGTGCCTTTCTATGTAATTCATATGTGTTACTCATGTATCACACTTAGCTTAGTTAGGCCATATGTGGTAAGCACAGAGACTAAAAGAAGACAGCAACACTGGAAAAGGGGAGATGGATTGCTTAAAATTAAGTGCTATAACTAGGTTTTCATAGAAAGCACCCCAGAGGCTCTGGGGAATCTCCAACCTTAGAGATATTCACAGCTTGACTAGAAAAGCCCCGAGCAGCCTGATCAAGGACTGAAGTTATATGCAACTTGAAAGCTGGCTCTGAGTAGAGTGGTCCAGATGATCTCCAGAGGTCCTTTCCAATCTAAATTTTTCTATGAATCTGTGAACAAGCCTGTATGTTCTATGCAGTATCTTGAGCAAAAGTAAATCAGGATTAGGGATCATATGGACTGAGTTATCTGCCCTGCTAGCATGAAAAGAACACTGCATTCTGAGTGCCTTTGGATGTGTGTGACCTGAATTCAGCAGCACCGCAGACTTTCAACAAAAAGGTTTTGAACTGTCTGTCAGGCAGAACTATTTTCATTACCTTTTATGTAGAAGATAGATAGTGGCAGATAAAATTGGACTAAGATCTTTCATAGATCTGTATAGTGCTCTGTATACAGTGATCTGTATAGTGCTCTGTATACAGTGCTCTGTATACAAAATGTCTTTTTTGCTACTTCTGTTTTGGAATTAAGCTGCAGACAAGGTATTTCAGCTGGAAAATTAGAACATATTTGAGATTGTACAGAGAGTTAATATAACAGAGAATGATACAGTCACAGCAATGGAGCAGTATGATCAGTGCATCAGGTGACAGGACGAGAATGTGAACAAATTATCAAATCCAATAAACAGCAGTTTTTATTCAAAGTGACAGCTGTCAAATGCATAGGACATGAGGCAGTCAAGCAGTGACTTCATTGCAGTGGACAAAATAAAGTGGTCATAAAGGGGTGTGATTCACCCTACATTTAAATAGTGTGGTCTTAATTTCTTAAACGCCTCGTAAATGTGTTCTTTTCATATACCTCAGGATGTAAAAAATTGCCTATGAAAGCAACAGAAGAGTCTATTACCAGTGGAAATCAGAGCAGAAAACCATCTTCAAAGAATTCAAGTCATTGTCATGGCATAGAGCAGTGACAGCCCAGTGCGGGGCTGTTGATGTTGATGATGTGTGCCAGATGAACGAATGCACTTTCCCCAGAGGTAAACAGGCGGGCTTTTTCTTTCACTTCCCTATTACTCTTAGCTTTAGATACAACACCTTCTGGATCTCTCTGGTGGATCTTCACACACTTCGTTCCCCTTGTTTTACAGAACTGTTTTTCATTTAATTTCACTCTGTATGAGGCTACAAGAGGAACAAAGCTTCATTCTTTTATGAGGGCTGCTTCATATTGGTCATGAAAGGGTTGTTGCCATTTATAATGGTAGAAACAAAAAGGAAAATAAAAAATGGAATACAAAAATTGGAGGAAATATAAAAATAATAACATCTTAAGAAATGCTATGAAGCAGTTAGTAAGCTTTTACTAAATAACTTTTCATTGAGTCTGTGATTTTCAGGACAGTTTTATTCCAGGTCCAGCTTTGAAGGACTAATATATTCAAAAATCACTCTAGGACTGTTGCTTGCAACCACATTGAAGCTGATAGTGACATAGTGCAATTCCGGTGTCGTGCTTTTTCTTTGTTAGTCAGTGTGGACACTGCTGAAAATATGGAATTAATACATGCAACACATAGAGACACATTAGCTTCCTTATGTTTTAAATTACATTGGGTAAAATTGAAGTTCTATCTTTATTATACCAAAGAACATTTAACCAGCTTAACAGTTAGGATGAGTTATTGGGGATAACTCATAACGTAAGGATTATCCTGGAACAGAGGAAAGGACTGAAGATTCTATTTAAGCAAATCAAAATTACATGGATAGGTAGGAAGTATGTGAATTAGGGCTGCAGTTGTGATAGAAAGTATAGCAAGTATTTTCACACATCAACTTAATTTATGAATATTTTTAATGGTGAAGAGATTGTGTGACATGTGACACTAAGACAGCAAAAAAAAAGGTAATTTGTAAAATACAGTTTTAAGAAAGTTAATGACCAATATCCTGTTCATAAGACAAGTATCAAAATTAACCTTTTCCTAGTTAAGCAGTAAATTCCCTTTGAAATCTTATTTATGACCTTTGATGAATCAGTGTTACAAGGTGAGCTACTTTCAGAGTGGAAATTTTTAGCATGATATAAACATGATGGATTACAACAGTCCTTCAGTCTTCAAATGTCATGTTCTAGAAATGCAGTTTACTTACAATGAATTGTAAGGACAAGGCTGTAGTCATTAAGCTAGTACAGCTAAATTGAGATAAAAGGACTTGAGCCAAATTGCACTGTTTCACTTGACAAATCGAGATTGTAAAATTTCAGTGTCTCACTGATCACAGAGAGCAGCATAATTTTGGTACTGTATTTTGTGTTTATTAATTAAATTTTCAAAATATTTACCCTATCATTTTTTTTTAAATATTTTTATTTTTTTTTTTTTTAAAAAAAAAAAAAAAAAAAAAAAAAAAAAAAAAAAAAGAAGAAGAGAGAGAATGAAAGCTACAAAACCTTCTGTAAGAGTTTTAAATAATTATTTAAAGTGAAGGAATATTTCTGAGAATTAGTTTCTTCATCAAAACCCAAAACTACTTTGCTGGCTTCATCAAAAAACTGTTCTATAACCCACTTTGTCAACTTGAAATTATAATGTAATAACAGCTATACGCCTGATAAGTGTGATGGAGATGTAACCAATTGACAGAAAATGGAAGTTTTAAATTATCAAAATTCTACAATAAAAATGTGGTGTTTACATCCTCTTAAAATATTATTGAACCAAGTAGCGGGGAAAGGAATTATGTCCTTTTTCCACTCCATTAGTAAAAATATGCTATATTCAATTTGTGCTATCAATAAACAAGCAGTAAAAATAAATTTTTTTCAGGACTTGCAAATTGAAAAGTGCAGAGCATGCAGGATATGCTTCAGTGGAAGTCTGTCAGCTTATGCTAGGTATCTAAGTTATATACAACAAAGTAAGCCATAGATGTGAAACAGCTGCCTGGGGTTTAATAAACAATTTTGATTTATAGCTGTGAAGATGCAAGAAAAGGTAGTTTTCTTCATTTTTCATGTAAATCTGGTTGTTTTCACTGTTCAAAGATATGAGTAATTTTAAACTGACTCCTATTTGCCTGCAACCTACCATGCATACTAAGGGACTTCACACTGGCAGCAAGTGGGGGAATATTCTATTCAGAAGATGTTAGAAACAATTGTGAACACTACATCATTTCCACTTCAGAAAAATACAATAATTTGTCTTTCAGGAGTGCTTCCTAGATGCTAGTCTAGTGCAGAGGAATAGTGCATGTAAGTGGCACAGTGAATCTCCCTTACATACCTTAAAATCTTATTTCAAGTTTATATTATGACCTTCATTCCACAAGGTATTTTAAATACTTTAAAATGTGAATGTAATCTAATTGTTTTCAGTCAGACTATTTGCTGCTTAAAAATAGAGAGGAAAGGTATCTTCTTAACTAAAGATTGATTCAGTCAGTAATATTTCTTAAGTATTAGAAAGCAATTATTATCCAGGTTTATTTATAAAATGAGAAATATTGAAGAGAAAGCTATTTTAAAGCTCAGTTCTACACAATTCTTGCATGTAACATTTATTACTACAAACAATGGTTCTGTTGGGCTTCAGTAGATTTGTTCACTGTAGTATGGATAATAAACCTTAAAATATATATATTTGCAGCAACAGGCCCTAAGGATGTTTCTATTTTTACTGCCAATTCTTAACAGTATTAAAGAAATCTGCTGGTTTAGAGCAAGCTTTAAAGAATAACCTTTTGGAAATGAAATTTCAGGGGTTGAAGAGGAAACACTTATTTCAAAAGCACAAAGTTGTGTGAATACTTGTTATTTTTGGAATAAAGTCCTTGGCTGAATCAACTCTTCCTATTGGGGGGGAGAGGGGAGACACACACAATGTCTTGTCTGCAGTGTGTTAATCAGAGAAGGATTGTGGAAAAGGGCTGCGGACATGAACATTTGCAGTCAGGACCTCATGTTTTTTTGAATTAGGCAATCTGGAAAAATACATCTGGTTTGTGGAAATAATTGGTGGCAGGTTCCTTGGCTCTAGTTAGTGACCCTCATTGCTCAGGCACCAAAGAAAGGATTTTCCAAGCAAACTGCGGTTTCTACAGCTTCTTGGCAGCCGCGCGCCTCAACCTGCAGCCTTTGGTGCATAAATCTCAGCTGGTCTTTCTTGTTTGGTGCGCGGGAGCGAGGAGAAGCCGCTGGGCTCTTTTGGGCAGAGGGACACGGTGTTACTGCAATAGCGCCCCGTCACCAGCGAGGTACCGCAGCCGGGCGGGCGGGCGAGCGGAAGGACTGTTCCCGCCTTCGGGCGCCTGGACTGGCGGGTCAGGCGATAGCCGCCTCGGGTCACGCGGGGGGTTGTGCTCCGCTTCTCCAGTTTTCCAGCTGAACTGCACCAGTGCCCCCTGCTTAGAAGGCAACCGGGGTGCTGGCCAGTCTGAGCCCTGGAAGGAGGCAGTCTACCGGAAAAGGCGTCTCAGTCGGGGCGGGCCGGGCGGGTTGGCTGGTGGGGTTGCCCTCGCCCCTGAGAATGCACCGAGGGGAAGGTTCCTCAGGGATGGATCGAAGCTCTGAGAGAGAGGCGACCCTGCAGCAGGAAGGGGAAAAACAATCGCTGTAGAAGGAAAAAAAAAAAAAAAAAAAAAAAAAAAGGCAGAAAAAGCTTATAGGAGACAAGGAGGAGAGGAGGCTTCCCTCACGGTGAAATTTAATTGAAAGAGGAGGGTGGCAGTCTGACAGGGAGGGAAACCACCCAAGAAACAGGACAGAGGGGTCCTGTCACCTTCAGGAAGGGGGAACCCTCCTCAGGGAGAGCAGCCTTGTAGAGGGAGGCAAAAAAAAAAACAAACCAAGGACTCATTCTTCACCTTCCACAGGTATAACTCTCAATCGTTCGCTAAGATGGCATGTCCTGTGCCATTAAAAAAGTAAATCAGTCAAATCAGGAATGCTTCTTCATTATTGAATGATGCAGTCCTGGTTAAAGAACTATTTTACATTAATCATAAATTAATACATTCCATCGACCAGCATATGAAATTTACTTTTGCTCAAATTATGTTCCACACACTAGATAGATCCCTCCTTTAATAAAGCTGCTGAGTGCGTTTAACATAAGACATGAGCATAAACATCATGAGCACCAGTACATTTAACAATCTAGATGTGTGCCTGCAACACCGCTGTCTCTTTGGATGTGAATATACAGTCTGATACAGTGTTTTGTCATACTTGAGGACTCAAAAACTTTTCTACAGTTCCACAATACAAACCAGAACACAGTGAAGACAAGACTGGGAATTTCTTTCAGCTTTTAATAATTTTAAAGGGTTCACTCCCCTCATTCAGAAGAGTTCATCAGTGGCCATCACTTTCTTGATATTTGTTCTCAATATTCGTTCTTGGCAAAAATACAGTGTGAAAAATGCATAAAAAATAATTTAATTTCTTTAACTTATTGACACAGTGAAATTATCACCCATTTTAATTTTACATACATCTGCAACTTTAGTAAATAAATTATATCTTAAATTCTAGATCTTGTTTCTGTTTGGTAATTCTACATTTGTCTCAGGCCTGTAATCTATATAGAACAAATATCAAAATGGTAATATGTATAGATGGTAGAATTACTGATTTTGTGTCCTGTACATTTTGGAAGACATTAGAAGACCATTTATGCCTAATATTTTAATATTTCTTTAACTTTCAGGGCTGTCTCAGCAAGTACTGAATTTACTTTTGAGAGCATGGAAAGTACATGTTCTGAAAGATTTTCACTGGTGTTGTCGGATGAAACTGAATGCTACCTATATCCAAAGCGAATTAAAATAGAAAGTAGTCAAAAATGCATTGAGAAAGAGGAGCAGAAAAAGCTAGGACAAAGCATTCACTGTGTGAACAGATACCAAACATCACCTCATGAACCTACATATTTATCAGGAAGACAAAACAACTGGTCATTAGAAAAGCAAAGTTGTGATACAGAAAGAAAAACTTGTCTGAGAGAGTTTTTCCATTTTCAAACGGGTAGTAATGAAAGATTACCATGTGGAGTATCAGAAAATAAACTGTCCACCAAAAAATGGAATCCTGAAAATGAAGACCAAACTACTCTAGAAGATGACAACCCATTGAATGTGCACAGACAGACACTTGAAAAAGAGATGCTCAGTGTGCGGAGTGCTGCTACCACATGTGAAAATCTACAGATACTAAATCCACCCCAAGTGCAGCCCAGCTACAATATAGAACAAAATAATAAAGGAAATGATGATCATGAACTCAAACAAAGTTCTTCAGTTACACCCTTAAACAAAGACTTGTTTCAGATGGAATTCTTAAGTCGTAAGTCTGTCTCTGATAAAAAGTGGAAAAAATACCAGCTTTTGCCAATTCCATTTTTATGTGGTACGAGTTCTGTGTTTTTACACGTGGAACGTGATAAAAATAATTTTCTGACAAAAGGATGTTCTCCTGAAGATAAAGATTATTCCAGCAGTGATAACAAAAGTATTGCAGAAAGAGATAATAAAGAAAAAAATAACTTACCGTATATAATTCCAACATTGAAACCTTTTAAAAGTATACAACCACTGGAAATCCCCAGTTTTCTACTTCCTAACATTTCAAATAAAATAAATAGTAAAATGCCATTGACTAGCTTGAAGGAAAAGGACTGGAAGAATTTTAAAAGTCAACCATCTTTCATGCAATCTAAACAGATACATGGTGTGCAAAAAATGTCTGAAATGGGGAAACAAAAACTGCAAAATGCTAAAAGCATTCTAAAAGCTTCAACTGTTGGTTCTGAATTTAAAGAAAATAATTACTCATCAATTAGCAAACAAGAGAACAGAGTTTTCACAGAAGGAGGAAAAGATTCTGTAACTTATTTCAGAGGCAACAGCACTGACATTGAATGCAATCAAATATTTGCTGAAAATTATTTCGAAGATGAAATGCTGGAGAATTCAGATACTGATGATGACCAGAAGCCAAAGATTCACAGTTATGTTAATGCTAAAAATGTTCAGAATGAGAAAAGTAATGATCTTTTGAGAAGAAAGGTGAGGAAGACCAGCAATAAGAATGTGGGAATATTTCATACACAGACAAGTATTTCAGTAATAACAGAACTATTAGAGAAAAAAAAGTTAGACGTACTCTGTGGTGTGCATAATTCCAACAGTGATATCAGTTTGTATGAAGGAGTATCAAAACTCTCTACAAAAGAAATACTCGATTTCAAAAGATATTCACCTAAAAATGTGTTTGAAAGTATTTTTCTTCACATTGTGAAGAATTTTCCAGATATAAAAGGCAGTTGCAATACATTTAAGGGAAGTGATATGTTCAAATTAAAGTCTTCATTTCAAAACGTGTTGTTTGGATGGGCCAGGACATGGACTGAATCTTTATGTAATAAAGATAAACCCGTGTGTCAGGATGACAGTGTTACACATTGGTTTCATTTTTGCAAAACATTAAATGAGCAGTGTGATGCTCACCAGTTAGTAAAAAGTAATATAAATACGAATTGCAACTGTAAAATATGCATTTGTTTGCTGGCTGTTATTTCAAAGCATCTGAAGGCAGAACTACAGAGCAGAAATCTTCCTTCATTTTCCAACAGCACAAATACTTTCTCGCCAATTGAAGGAAAGCCTATGCGAGTGGAGAAACACTCTTTATGTGGCAGAAAGCAAGATCAGTTAAACTTGTGGCAAAACACAGAATTTCATAAAAAAGAAGAAAATTATCCAGGCTTTGTAAATCTGAATTTTGTGGAAAGCATTGGTCTGGAATTACAGAATGAATGCCAGAGAAGCAGTTTTTCTAGATCTTTAGGTGAAGAAGAGTCCACTTTCCTAAAAAGAGTAACTCTCTTTCATAACCAGAAAAGTGGAATATATAAGGGAAGACATGTCAGAAAGCACCACCTCTTATCCAGAGGGAGTGAATGGTTTATCAACAGTTTGAAGTCAGTCAGTTGCAAAAACAGTAAGAAAAAGAAAACTTTAGTTGCTAAATGCCTAATATTCATGCAGGGCACTTTTGGCTGTTCTTCTCTAGATGAGCTGTATTTCTGCAGCATCACAAAAATACAGTATCTGATAGGAGCAAACCTTGGAGTTTGGAGATACTTTCTTGCCCATTCACAACTGAAATTTGAAAAGGTAAATAGTGAATGTACAAATCAGGAAGTATCATTAACTACTGTGAAGCAAGAAAAGAAGAAACAAAGTAAAATATTTAATAGTTCTTTTCATGAAGAAAGATTTAAAGCTTTCCCTTTTGTTTTATGTGAAAATAAGAAAGACAAAACAACTGAATGTAGAAAATGCATAACATCTACAAATGAAGTTACAAATGAAGTCACATATACCATGGAAAAATACTTAGGTACTTCTACTTATATAAATGATGATAGAAAAGGGTGTGTTAAGTCAAAAGAGTTGCAAATAAATGGTCATAATTTTCTTTCTAAAAAATATTTTTCTATTATTGACACATATGAAAAAATTCCCCTTACTAGCGATTCTGAAGACTTTGACCAGATCCCCATTGTAAAACAAGACAATTTTGTCAGAAAAAAGCTGTCCGAAGAAAACGCAGTCACCAGTTCAAAAGAGTTTCTTAATTTGCCTACTAAAACAAATGATGTCTTAATTCTACCTGAACAGTCAGAAACAACTATGGAAAAATGCAGTTCTTTCTTGTTACAAGATAGCCAAACAAACAAACCTGAATATTGCAAAAAAATAGGTACATATAGTTCACATTTAGAGAATAAAAAAGTAGAAGACCCAAATACTTATTCAGATTTTGAAAATTTATTTCCTAGTCCCTCAAATGTTTTTCAGTCTGTCACTTTGCCATTAGATAATAGCTTTTTTGTCAATAGAGTAGCATGTGAGGATAAAGACCGCAGGAGTTCCTCAAGTGCAGACAAACAAAAACAAAGTGAAAAAATTAATGCCACTGTGCAGTATCCATCCACAGGAAGTCCTACCATGACAGATATGTACTTGCAATTACAGTGTAAAGAAACGCTGCAATTTTCTTTACAAGAGCATACACAGACAAATAAGACAGTCAGTTTAGAGCCAGCAGCTTTGAGACAACATCTTGAATATGTAGAACAGGAAGAGATAAATGATGAACAAATGCATGTAACTAATGAAAGTCAATGTGAGACCCTAATGAATGACTTGATTATGTCATATTCAGAAGATGAATCTGAAACGTTCATTGCTGCAAAAGAGAAATTAAAAATGCATTTATCCATAATGAACAATGGATGTCTCGAAGATGTAAAAGATAAGTATTTACCTTTAGAAAATAATAAAATCACATATGAATTTGAACTGAAGAGAAAATTTGGTTTAGTGCTAGAAGAGCTACATATGTTTCATGAAATTAGCAGGGGAAATGAAAGCAATTTATCTAGTTTGGAAACAAACTCAGACAATTATTGTGAATTAAATAATTCTGAGGGGAGAGATGAAAATATGAAAAGTGCTTCTCAAAAGAAAATATATATTTCTTCTCCAATCTGTGGTAGTAAAGGAGGGCAAAACATAACTGACAGTAATGAAAGTTCATTAAATGAAAAGATATTAACTGAAAATGAAGACCAAAAAGTATCTAAGGAATATGATATTTCAAGACTGACAAGTGAAGAATTGCTGCATTCACCTGTTGCAGAAGGTAAGCACATGGAATCATTGGCTATTATCTTAATACACAAGTTTAAATTTTAGGCAATATTTGGTTTGCTTTAAAAGGTCTGTTTCATAAATAATTTTATAACAATAACTGACTTTTCAGTGAATTTTACAAGGTTTGTCAGACAAAAGGTACTTGCCAATGAGTAGCCAAGTGCAAAAAACCTACAGTCCTACTACTACCTGCACTCTGTGCCGTAGCAGTTATAGCTCAGAACTGAGTCAGTTTCATGCTTGCTTAAACCCATCTTGATGGAATTTCCATTACAGGTTATTTCTTTTGTCTTGGATTTCATCATAATAAGCTCTAAAATCCCTAATAAAGTGAAAAACTCAGTAAGATGCACATTTATAGAGAGAAAAAGCTCAATTAAAACATGATAAAATATTCATAAAGGACACAACTATTCCCTTACAACTGATATCATAGAA
Organism: Megaceryle torquata; assembly: GCA_024611175.1. Classification (NCBI taxonomy): domain Eukaryota; kingdom Metazoa; phylum Chordata; class Aves; order Coraciiformes; family Cerylidae; genus Megaceryle; species Megaceryle torquata. Next base: position 6,159 of record JANIJG010004079.1, on the reverse strand, counting down.
TCATAGAATAGTTTGGGTTGGAAGGGACCTTTAAAGGTCATCTACTCCAGCCCCCCTGCAGTGACAGGTACATCTTGATCTAGATCAGGTTGCTCAGAGTCCTGTCCAACCTGACCTTGAATGTTTCCAGGGATGTGTTCTACTGATAACTTTTGTAGTGTCCTGAACATCAACTTCATAATTTCAAAATGGATTTTACATTAATGAAATTCTTTTGGAGTTAACTGATCAGTGTCAGCAGTTACCTGTTAAATCTCTCTGGTTTGTTTAGGATCTGTAAGTGAACAAAAGAGCTAGTCTTGCAACATTTACATGGTTTTGCATCTGATGTGGATACTAATATCTTCTATTTAAAGAAGAATAGTTTGGGAAAATAGGCAGTTTAATTCAAGTTCATACAATAGGTTAATAAAGATAAATGTGATTATGTTCATGAGTAGTAGGCACTACTCATCATGTGTGATATTTGCATATTTTTCTAAAATGTGTGCTGTCTGTCCTCAGAAGTTAATTCTGGGACATAGATCCCACATCAGTGAAGGAAGGTTGCTGCACTAAGGATCTTAAGCTCAGAAAGCATCAATAAGTTTCTAAACATATTCTACACTTAATCTTTCCCATGGCATTGCCCTAAGGAGTTCTTGCCTAACTCATTGCTTGTATCACATCCTGTGTTTTTGGATGACCTACCTTTTTCCATCCATCATAAAGGGAGTATGTGTAGCTCTCTTACAGTTCTGGCTTCCAGGACAGGCCCTCACAAAACTTAGTCACTACTACAGTTTTGGGTTTTTTTTTTAAAGTTTAGGTGCTGTCTTTATTTTATTTTTCTTTCAATAAACAGAACTTTCACATCAAATAATACGTGAGAAATCAGTTTTGTAAACTCTAACACTGCTACCCCATTTGCTGAAAAAGAAAGAGCTATTTAGTGAGTAAAGGAAGGACACTGAGAAGAAAACCAGTTGAATGCTGTACCTTCTTTCAGAAACTATTCAGGAACTTTTCAGACATCATGTTTATCAGATTCTGTACCTGAAATTCAGTCTGTAGAAGTGACAAGTTCCCACAGGTGCAAGTAAAATCAGTAAGAGAGATGCTTTGGTCATATTTGGTAAATTGTCTAATAAAAATTCAGCCATCTCAAATTTGACTTCTGAAACCAGTTTCTCAGGGACTTGGCTCTAAATCTATGAAGTACCAATTGCATGGGTTTTGTGAAGGTAATTAGTGTTTGTGAAGCAATTAGACAAGTGTCACAGAGTATCCCCAGAGGGAATTCTCTTCAGTAAAGTTTTAACAGTATAATGTGCTGCAAGTTACACCTGAATGCTTTGCCCCAGAGAATGAAAACCTAACAGATACTGGATAAATTGCTCACTAAGTGATCAGTTTTCTGCCTAGGTCTGGAATAAGAAGATCCAAGTGGAGAAAATTATATGTTATCAGAGGATTAAAAACTGCCTCATTGTATCTATGCAAAGGAGAACTTCATGGGCTTTATAGATAGTTTTCACAAGCCTCTGACAGTGAGACTTTATAGCTTCATTAATATTTCCTGTAACAGGCATATGTATGTTTTCCTCATGTTAACAAGAACCACAAATTAACAACTAGATGAAGCAAACATAGTTATTTGTTTATAGAAATCGGTTGAAATATAAATGTTGTACTTATGCTTCTGTTTTAAGGCTATTTTGATGCAGCTTATAAAAAGCCATACACATGGAATCCTGTGTTTTTATCCTGCACACTTCTTAATCAACAAAACTGTAATTTACAGGAAGAGGGAGGTAAGAGTAATATTACTTATACCACAAATACCAATGCTATTAAACTTAATTCTCAAACATTTGTATTTGATCCTTCCATTTTTATCCTCCTGTAGCAATTATATTTTGTTTAATTGTATGTTAATTAAAAAGCTGTCTTAGCTTTGGCTTGGGTCATAAAGCAAATCATGCAGATGAGCCTTTTTGTTCTTCGGAGAAAAGAAAGAACTCATAACAATGTAGGGTTTCCTTTTCTGCTTGTGGGAGACATTTTCACCAAACATCTTTGGGCCTCCAATCATTCTAATATAGCCAAGATATACTACAAGGAGAACATGATTTAATATACTTTTCTTGGAAGAGTTGCAGCTTTGGACACATTGTGGAAGGAAATTCAGAAGGATATTGCCAATCAATCTATTAGGATTTCAAAAAGCGTACTTGTGCATTGTTTCCAACACTTGGAAACATTTACTAAAACAAAGCTATTGATTTATTCTGAAATGAAATACTAAGACATTGTGAGGAAAAAGACTATAGCCAACTTCTGTTTCAGAAAGTACAGATGTTTTCACCTTTATTCCCCATGGCACCTCTTAAAACAGATGCACGTTTTGCTGTTCTCAGAATTCAGAAAGTTGTTCCCTTCATCATGCAGACATTCTGTGAAATAATGAGACTGAAAATCTTGAACATTTACAAATGACCTCTGATGTTCTTTTCACCTGCTTTTTATTTTATATATGTCATCCTCTGATAATATTTCATACATCAAATGCAAAAATTTACAGAGTTCTGCTCTACTTTTTCACTGTTTATCACTGCTCTAGAAGTTGTTTTTTGTTTGGACTTTTTTTGTGACAGGTGAGCTCTAGTTTCTGACTTTTGTGCTAGATGGTGTTCATGCTTAGGGAAAATTCTAATTCCAGAATGCTGTGTTGAAGCATGAAGCATGAAGGCACAAGGTGGTTGATATTAACATCTTGGAAGTTTTGTTGAAATGGTGTTGAAGATTGCTAAATGGAACATTGCAGCTCCTACAGAAGAAGATCATAAGATGACTGATGCTGAATCATCTTCCCTTTATTCTTCCCCTGTTGTTTTGGGCCACAGGGACAAGGGCAAAGAAAAACAGACATTTCTCCACTGCCATTAGAAGTAACTAATCCCTTTAACAATGTTTCCTTGTCTTTTTTAAGTTTCCATCTGAGCTTCTCTGGAAACATTTGGAAGGAAGCCTTAGCAATGAGTGACTTCTTTTTTTTTCCTTATGATTGCTGAGAAATTATGCAGGTTTTGAGGGCAATGGCAGATTTCTAAGGCATTCTATACCTTATTTCCAGAGCTTTGTCATAATCAATGGGCACCTAATTTATTTCCAGTAGAAGCTGAAAAAATGTAATGTTCTCCTCGTCATCATTCTCAGTCGGTAACAAATAGGGGACTGCTTAGTAACTTCTTTCCTTGAGGAGTTACATTTCTTCTGTGCTGTAACCTATGGTTGGCACGGACAGTTCTCTTCCGTTTGCCCTAAGCATTGCCTTAGACATTATTTTGAAGTAAGGACTATTATCTGTTTTTGTCAGGAGGGATACTATATTTGCTGTACTGATAGGAGTTAATGTCAGAAGTTTTGCTGATGTGTGGCTCTCACTCTATTTTCCAGTAGGATTCAGAGCCATCACGTGTCCTCTTACATGATTTGGGTTGGTTGTATATCTTGGATAAGATCACTCGGTTTCTGCTATCGAATCCAAGTCTTCTAATTTAGTCAGTTTACTTGCCAAAACTCTGTGGCTCAATCCAGCACATTGCTTCCATAGTTAGAAGATTAGAAGGTACAGGTTTTATACTTGCTAGTATCAATGAGTCCTTTGTTTTGCATCCCACTTTTTGGTCACATGAAGTGACTGTTGCCTCAGAAACTGCAACTGTTTTGGAAAGGAGATATCTAGGTGGGACGAGAAGATTTATAGTTCAGTAGTTTTACAATTCAGCATGACTTCCTCGTTTTACTGGTTACATATAAACCCATAGCACTTGACTGACTTTCAGTGCATGCAGTTACTCTTCCAACTGACTCTTAGGAGTCTTATAAAAGACATAGCAGCACTACTATATCATCGTTGACTTAAAAATGGAGCTTTGGGATTTTTTCCATCCTATCATTTAAAATTTTTGTGAAAGGCTTAGAGAATTTTTTTCTCCCTTTAGTATGATTTCAGCTGAGTGCCTCAGGCTCTGATGGACTCACTAGCTGAAATCCTAGCTAATCGCTCAGTGCTTCATCATTTTATAGAATAATGGACAATAGAACTGGAAAAGATCCCGAGAAACTTAACACCTTCTTCTGTAATTATTACTTCTTCCAGATGATTCATTGTCCTAATCTCTAGTTTACAAGGTCATGGTCTTTTATTCTTCCCAATGGGTATATTATTTTATGCAAAACAGAACAGCTACTAAAGGATGACTGAAGCATTCTCCAGATTACTAGATGGTGTGTATATTACCTAACAGACAACAGAACAGAAAATCCACATCCTCCTGTCCTACTTGCTGTAAAACAAGTGGCACAAGACAAGGCATCATGATTATTATCACCAGCAGAGTAATGCCCAGCTCTGTAATTTGGTTTTGTGTATCTAAACCCCTCAGACTAGTGGTAAGTATCGAAGTGTACTCCTCTGAGCATGTTCCCTCTGTCCCAGAATAGTAATTTGTACCAAACTATAATCCTTTGCCAGTCTGTAAAAATGTTATTTAATGTTAGGTTGAGGATCCTTCTAACTAGAATGAATCCACTTGTGACACAGATGTTGACATTTCAATTTCAACCCAAAGGTGTATGTTAGACACCCTACAGCTGAGCAAAATGGAAATGGGGTAGAAAGTAATAAAGCACTGAGAAACTGAAATTAATGTTCATCTAATTTACATATATTGGCAGTATATAATTCTGGGTTTACTTTCACTTCTTTTTTTTTTAAATGCAGGATACTTTCTGTCACAAGAAGTTATAAGAGTACAGCCACTTAAAACATGCAAGGGCCCCATCCGGATTGGGCTGTCCAGAAAAGCTCGACCCAAGCAGCTTCATCCTTATCTGAAATGACTTACTGGATTCTTTTACCAGTCTTCAAATAGAATCACTCTTCTTGAAAATGGTTGAAATGTTTTTATGTTAAGTTTTTCTGTTGATAGTTTGATCTTTGTGGTTTGTGGGTTTCTTTTAGATATTAATATTGCAGTATTTGCTAGTGATTTATTTAGGAATACTCCTGTGAATATTTGATAGCAAAGGGATTTATAATGAATATTTGCTAGGAGAAGTTTTAATGGAAAGATGAGGCCCTTTTAAAGTTTATGTAATATTAATAAAATCTGACATGTATTTTTCGTCTATTAAAATACAGAGTTGAAAAATTCTGTCATATTCAGACATTCTTAGAATCCTCTGTGTGTGTGTGTTTACATAGTTTTAAAAATTCAGATTAGTATTTTTAACGGGATTTGTTGCAAGGGATTTTAAGGGAATTTGTTACAAATGTTTAGAAAGGTGTAGAAGAGAATTTCAGGAAGGTAAAATTAGATTACTAAACAGAAAGATTCCTTTGATATCCTTTCAATTTCATACACTTGTCCTGTTAGTCAAAGAAAAACCCTGAATTTCAGTGCAGAGTTGGGAAGGAGGAAAAATATAAATGAAAAGTAAAAATAGTAAGACAGAGTGTCTTATTCCAAGGGTTCCATTGCATACAATATGGAGGCAAAACACCAGTATATAAATTCTGGGAACAATATATCCCCCAAAAAATAGGGAAACCTGAGCTGATCTGAAGCATACAGATATTGGTTAAGGACACCTGTTAATAATTGTTAATACACTTATATTTGTGTTATCTAACAAACGATAGCAACATTTTCAACTGAGAAAGAGTGCAGCAAGAAACAAACATAGGTGAACTTCAAAAAAATCACTGAAGTGTCAGAACAAGAATAATCCAATACTGGATATTAAGAAGAAAGCTTTAAATCCTCTATGTGACTTCACAAAGTTTTTAGAAAGAGCATATTTTACATTGCAGCAGAAGAGAGTTTTGATATAACAAGCATTACAGAGTGGTGATGGAATGATGATAAACCCATTACAAATAATAATACTTGTTTGCAGATGACACAAGGAAAGTCAAGCAAGCTGAATAGAGTAATAAGTAATTCTATAGAATCTATAGCAACAGTGCAAATATAAGTCATTGCACAGTTTAATCTATTTCACAGAATCACAGAACCACAGAATGTCAGGGGCCGGAAGGGACCTCGAAAGATCATCCAGTCCAACCCCCCTGCCAGAGCAGGATCACCTACACCAGATCACACAGGAACG
>JANIJG010004078.1:18164-44083 GCA_024611175.1 Megaceryle torquata | reverse complement strand
GAGCACCTCTCTAACAAGGAAAGGCTGAGACACCTGGGTCTGTTTAGCCTGGAGAAGACAAGGCTGAGAGGGGATATATTGAATTGTAATAAAAGATGAATGAGAGAAAGTGTGTGTCATTGTGAGGAATGGGGAAGGTTACAGAAAGCTGAGACTAGGGAAGGATTTATCATGTGTGATGCTTCAGGCATTGTGTTGAAAGATCTGCAGACTTATTTGCAAGAGTGTTTTATGGGAAAAATAGAGCAGTCTACATAGGAAAGAATTACTATAGATTTTTATCTTTTATACAAGACAAAGATACAAAGATAAAACACTATTTCTATTTAAAAAAATCTATGGTAGAAATCCCAGTTGCAATACAGAGGGGGAAACCTTTCAAACTGAGCTCCGAGGCCATCAACTGCATAAATTCAGGGAGCAGACATTTGTTAAAATACAGCTGATCCATAATTTTTAATGTAAGCACAAAAATGTGCTGGGTTTATAAAAAAAACAAAACACAACACAACAACTGCGACAACTAGAAAGCTTTCCAGTTTTGCTTGCAAAACCTCAGTGCACGTATACATGCAAACAAACCTTTTGGTTGGTTGTTAGAATTCAGCTCTAGTACAGTCATAACACAGCTGCGGAAGCTGGAAAAATAATGGCATTCGGGGTGTATTAGTATGCAAACGGGCATGCTAACACTTCCATTTTGCTTCCAGAATTCCTTCAGCCTGTACATGTCTTGTTTCAAACCAAATAAGGCTGGAAATCAGGAGGGTCAAGCACAGCTGACAACTCCTCTTCCATTATCCCTCCTCAGTGTTAGCACCTGGGGTGATGTGATGCTGCTCCACTACGTCTCCAAGCAAATGTAGGACCCAGACACTCTAGCACTAGTCCTAGCAAGTAGGAACCTCCTGTTGGTGTTGTGCTTAATGGATATGGGAAGACTGTGTTTGGGCTGGGTTGTGTGCGAGACCCATGGAGTGGGCCAGGAGATGAAGCTCCCTTCCCTTCTCAGCAAGTTTTGCTCTTCCACTGTGCTTCCAACCACAGAGCTCAACGCCCTCTAACCAGGCTGAATTAAGCTTCAGGACATATTTACCTGGCTCACAAGGGTATTCAGTTCTCCATTTTATAAAAAGAAAAACTGGGGCACCAAGAGGTTAAGTAACTTGCCCAAGGTCATTGAGCTGAATCAATTTCAAAACTAGGATTATATTGAAATTCACTCTGAGCATCTGATCACAAAACCACAGACAACGTAGACATTTTTTCCAAAAGAACCTACTTATGTGCTAAGCTATTTAGGGTTGAAAGGCAGAAGTAAAGAGCTTATTTGGGGAGTGAAGAGATTTGGTTTTAAGGAGTTTAAATCCAAAGAAGAAAGAAACAGGAAGCCACTGTACAGCATTCCCTTCAGAGCTGGAACCTCCCCTTGTGTAGCCAACCAGCTAATCCAGTCTTTAACCCAAAGGGCTGCATGGCCCATCCACACACCAAAGTCCAAACTGTGGTGCCCCAAACAGAGCCACTGGGGCAGGAAGGACCAGTTCCACCCCCCAGGGCTCAGTATCCCCATACATTCCAGCAAGTGCAGCAAGGTGACCATGACCTCTAGTCTGAGCCTCTGGCTCCTGCACAGCAGGTTCCCCAACAGCACTGTGCAGGTTAGAGCAATGCCAGCAGCCTTCCAGCCCACACCAGCAAAGTGCTGAGACAGAGGGTCTGCCCTCATCCCCTCTGCCTAGCTCAGTTCAGCTCATTTGAATGGCATAGAGGCACTAACATTTCAGCCCCTTTCCAGGAATTCCATTGCGTTCAGATTTCTCTGTGTGGCAGTAAAAGTAACATTAGGAAAGAAGACTTACCAACCACAGAAACTCAATTAATGGAGCTGTCAAAGGTTTGGCAGACTTCAGTACAACCAGGATTTCAGATGCAAACCCCAGGACAAGCTTAGCTTGACCCTTTTGTCACCTCTGCAGCCTTGGATGATCCAAAGCTTCATCTGGGACCCTATGACTTGCATAAGATATTAGAGAAAGAGAAGACAAGGGTCACTAGAACAGCAAATGCCCCCTATGTTCTGCTGCTAGTAAATTCATGTCTATCAATTGCAATAAATTATCAGGTTATACCAGCAAAGTGACACGCAAGAAGTTCTCAGAAAAATAGATAATGACAGGGAAAACAATCAGGCTACAGGTTTTGTTAGCCATCCCCCGGGGAGACTATGTAAATTAAAACATTTTTTTCTTATGCAAAGAGTGGCACCACATAAAGAACAGTATTTGCAAAACTGCTGATAGTCATATGAAGTATGAATATGCATTACAATTACAAGACCAACTTTTAATTGCCAGCAACAAGAGTCACTCCAACAGCAACACCAGCAAATGCAGTGATGCTTCGAGGTCTGGCAAGGACAGTCATCCTGTCATACTGATTAGTGTATGACCACAGAATTATATTCTTAGTCTGAAGAGCATCTCATCCAAAGATACATTCAGAGCTACCTTCTTCTGATGGAGGGGTTTGAAAAATACTTGAAAAATACTAGTGTGTGAATGAACACTTGCAGACAAGAGGAGTTGGCTTGCTTTCTGTAGGCTGGAAAGCATGTAGGAACTTTTTGAGAACTTGCCTCTAAACTGAGATTTCCCATATATTTAATTTCTTTTGTGGCAAATTTTACTTAATCCTTTGCAAAACTCTTCTAGAGCTACAGAAAGTGAAATAGCTCATCACTTCTCTGTGCAAGCAATGTTTCAGATACTGGCCTATGCACAGTTTGGAAAGGGGTTGTGAGATTACAGGAAGAGCTCTACAGGTTAACTAGCAGGTTTAAAAATGCAGCTGTAATGTTACATTAATATTGATTTTTGTACTTAGCCCACTGAAGTCCAGGACACTAGCACAAATTAATTTCATTTTCCTTTTGTCACAGAAAAACTGCCACTTTCATCCCCTTCCGATGGCTATGCCTCTGTGGCCATCACCACTCACTCGTCTCCCACAGAGGAAATCCACACACACAGAGCATCATTGTGCTCCACCTGGGTTGCTTCCAGGGTTTGCACTAGCCAGGTCAGTGCAACAGAGGTGTTTTCCCTGTGACAGCAGGACAAATACAGTCTCAGAGCATGAGTCAGAGTTGTATTACATCCTTCATGCAGCTCCTGACCCCTGCATGTGGGAAAAGACCAAATGATTTGTTTAGTTATCGCACTGGGAATCAGTGATGTAGCCAGGGATGACAGTAATTCAGAGCTTCAGTGGGTCCCTCCAAAACCCTAGACCACCTTGACACTGCCCTTTGAGGTGCCCACATGAGCTGGGCTCCTCCTTCAGCCATTTATTTGGAGAACAAATAGCAGAGAGGATGCTTTTGCAAACAGGGCTCCTTGAAAAGAGGTTTCTTCTCTATCCTAAGAGCCAGCCACAGGAGTCAATCCAGATCAATAAATCTAATAAGCTTTTGGTAGCCTTTCCTTCCAACAGAAAGCTTTCAGGGAAGGGGGAGACAAGACACACACAAAACCAACACAGAAGTCATCCTTGCCCAACAGAAAAGAGTAGAAAGAAATTGTGCAGCACTAGACAAGAGAGACCAACTGTTCAGAGATCAGAGAATGCCACGGTGCTCACCAGCAGCCGTGCGCAGCAGGACTGGTTTAATTCACTTTCCATGAGCAGGGGTGTTATTTGTGAGGGCTTTCAGCAGGGAATGATCTGCAGACACCTTATTATAAACTTCTCCAGAGGTGAAGTCAGTGCTGAAAAGCACTTCTGCTTCTGTCTGTTTCCTGCCTGCCTTGTTCCTCACACATCATTTTCTTTTATCAAAATGGATGGCAGTATCAAAATTGAAAGGAAGTAGAAGCTGTGAAAATAACAGACTCAGGAAAAGAATTTTTAATTTTGCCTCAATTTCTTTGATGATGTGAATATTGATGCTGAATATTAAGCAAGTCCTGAGAGCTGAACATCAAGAACAGCTGAAAGTTTTGCTTCTGTTGGAAATGTGAGCAGAATTCCTCTATGGCCCATTTCAGCTTGTTATTCAGATACAGATAAAACTCTCCTGAACTTCACTGGGCAGATCCTGCTGTGCTGTCTCCATGCCCTTGTCCTTGGACTTTCCTGTAACATCACAGTTAAAGAGTTTGTTTGCCTTTTTACTAGAACGGGGGTGAGTGGGGGCAGTTCTCCCATTTAAAACCAGGGTAGATTTTTAATTCAGTATGCAAAAATACTGTTCAGAAACTTATCCAGTAAATGAAAAAACTTTTTTTTTTTTAATTCCATGATAATGATTATTCTATGTTCCTACTTGGTTTATGAAAAAGTTAAATTACACCTTAAGCCCTAAGGGCAAAGAAAAACAAATACCATTTTTCTTTTTGACAAAACCCAAAAACACTGTGGAAGAAATTTTCCAAACTAGATTACAGCAATGGTTTCTTCTAGCCCTAAAAACCTCTGAGCCTCCCTTGATGTGATTAATAATAAAATTGTATCTGGAGTGGCTATACAAACAAAAGCTCCACTTTGCCAGCCCTGTGGAAGGATGGTAGTAATTAATAAATCTGAAGCAGAAACACCACCAGAGGTGACATGACTATTTCCCAAGAGGAACGCAACAGACTCACGCCACAGGGATGAGCTTCACCTCCCAGGATGAAGCAGGGATGTGAGGCAGCAAGGTGTGTGGAGGCACCACTGGCCTCCCCCCATGCTGGAGACTCAGTCCTGGGAGGGCAAAGGAGCCACTCACTGCTGGTGGGTGAGGGGAAGACTTAGGCGAAGAGTCCAAAACACTTCCCAACACAAAGAGTTTGAAATTACAGAACACTTCTGAAAGTCCTTTTCTCTTTATTTCATTCTTCTTATGTTGGAAGGTCATGTCTCATTACTGAAACTAACTTTGGAAAATTAATTCTTTATCCTTTTTAGGTGTTTCCAAAGACTTGAGAAAAGTTTAGATGAGAACAGCCGGCTCCTCACAAATTTTGTCAGTGCAACCTGGGACTTGACTATGGATGTTATAAACAACCCAAAGGGAAAACCAAGGTTATTCTAGTTCTGGGGTGTTTTGTTTTCCTCCACAACAGGAAACATATAAATCCATTTCCTCATATATAAAAATAAAACAATGTTTCTTTACGATTCATTAGACAAACTCTACACCATAAAACACTCCGCAAATCTTAACTTTCCTTCAGTGCTCAATTATTGCAAGTAACCATCCAAAAACCTGCTGGCATCCTTCCCCAAACATTTGATTTCATCTTCACTAATATTTTGGGTTGCATTTCATGTTAAGGGTCTTAATAAGAACATTTGTTATTAATTTTTAATCCAACTTTCTGAGCTGATGCAGTTGATATGACTGTGCTGCCTGTACCTATCCGTTCTGCTTCCTGCCAGTAATATCAAACCTGCTGTCCAGTTTTAATCAAATCTGACACAAGTGTACTGCTTCTGCTAAAATGAGTTTCTAGTGGGAACAAAACTATGTCATTAGATACCAGAAAAATCTACATTGGAGATACTTTATATGTGCTATAACCACAGGACAAGCTTTGATCAATCTTTGCACTTTGTTTGACAAGAGATACTCCACCATGAGGTGCAAATCCATAGCAAATTTAAGCACAATAAACAGCATGAGTGAGGGTGAGCTGGGCACGCAGCACTTGCTCTCATAATAAGAAACCTCTGCAGCACTCAGAAGCAAAGGTGAGAAGAATTCCCAGAGCATCATGCTGCCAGGGGACACTGCACAGACCAGCTGCAGGTGAGCATGGCCAACCTCAATGGTCCCTCTGCAGGAGGCAGTCTGTGGCTCAGGACCAGAGCCCAGCCAGACTCTCCACATCACGGCCCCTGTTGGCTCATATCACAGAGGCCGAGGAGACAGAGACAGCAGATTGATAGAAGCCTCTCTGAGCACCTTTACCCTGTGGACATTAACCTGCAGCTCACACACAAGCTCACAGCCAGTGCTATACTTCCCACTCCCACGTCCAAAGTCCCTCCATCAGCTTCCCCTCCCCCCTGAGCTGCTTCTGACTTTCCCATGTGTCCTGCCTGAGCACTGAACCTGCTAAGCAGCTGCACCCCACCTTGAGCGGGACAGGAGAAGCAGCATCACGGCCTCCACACCCTGCCACCAGCACTGCCCAGCACAGCATGTTAACAAAGCAGTGGTAGGTAAGCCAGGGCCTGCTTCAAAAAAGCGCTCTGATGGCAAGAGTGGGACCATCAGCTATCAGAGGTGAGGCAGCCCAGAGCAAGAGGCAGCAGCTCAGGAGGGTGCTGCCTGCACTCCTTATGCAGCTGTAGAAAATGGAAGTGCATCAGGAGGCTCTTAACAAGCCTCCAGACAGAATTCCCTTGTCCAGCTCCAGACACCACAGGGATGGCTGTCCTACTTCCAAAAGAATCAATTTGACCCTGAGCACCACTAAATCATCCCATTGCAAATACAGAGCAGATGAAGGTATTTCACTGTCTTGCATCCAGCATGACAGGGGCTAAACAGAGAAAGCAAATGCTGTTGGAGCCCTGTTCCTTACCTTCTGCTCCTCACCAGCTCTCACACCACCACCTCTGCACCACGTCCCACTGTACCCATAGATTTTGACTGCTTTTTGGGACCCAACATGACCATTTCCAGCAATCATGCTCACTATGTCATTTGCTGAATACCTCTTGTTTTATCTATGACACGACTCACCTTTAAAGGAGGAAACCACACACCAGATTCCCCAAGCATTTACTTTTCAATAGCACCTACTACTGACAGCACAGCACGGGAGCACCCAGCAGGACAGCAACACTTCAGCAACAGCCCAAGTTCTCCACCCAAACAAGCCAACCCACTGGCAAAAAAACGGGCTGCTCTGCTGCATCCAGCGGGCACACAGCAGCGGCTGATGTTTTTGGCACGATACATAATCACAGCAGAAAGGCGAGCGATCCTTGCGCTAGAACACGGCCTTGCGGGCCCCAAAGAACGAGCGCAATTTTAGCCTTTGTTGTCAGAAATAGATGGGTTATTTCAAGGGCTGACAAACCAGCTTGGGTTGTGCTGGATTGCCCCCTGCAGCCGAAAGGTCGCATTGTACCCAGCACAGGACTTGGCCTGCACATCAGGGCACAGCGCAAAAAATCAGAGGACTTGCAAGCCACGATCCCCAATAAACTGCTCTACAATAATTTTAATAACATTTTCCTCACAGGATGTAATCAGAGAAAGGTGGTTTGCTTGTTTATTTCCAGATGTTTCTGTCTGATTACAAGGGAACCTTGGTAAAAGAAATTACCTTTTAAGAAACACAGCAGCCTCCCATATGCTTTTCTTCTGCTTGTAGATGGCAAACATCTTTTTCTAGGTATTTTCATCTCTTCACAATATGACAAGTCAGGGAGAGAGAGGCGAAGAGAAGAAGGAGACAGAGAATAGGTGATGAAGTATTTTCTAATCCTCCTAAGCAAAGTAAAACAGCATAGCAAAGGAGAAGAAAAGACTTTCCCCCCCGCGACACACTTCAAAGAGATGTACCCTTGTATAAAAGACAGAGCGCAGAAGGCCAGACAGAGACAACTCTGAAGAGCATGCAGAGAACAGGCATGGAGAGAACAAGGGTGGGCCCTATTTTGTTTAGCAGCAAAGGCAGCACCAGATAATCAGTTATTTTACTCATGTACTTATGTGTCTGACTCGCCACACTGCTGTAAAACTTTTGAAGTATCTTGGTTTACTTGCTAGTAAATGCTGGACTTCAAAGGAATAGGAAATGGATGCTGAATGGCAAAGTGACCTTTTACTACTCCAGCTATAGTTTTTAACCTGGAATGTGACAGAACATTTTTCATTCTCCTTTAAAAAAAAAAAAAAAACAAAATCCAACAAAAACCACTAAGGATCACACTTTCAAAGCAGCTTCAATCAGAGCGTTACAGAGGAGTTTTGACAAGATACCAAAGTATATTTCCTAGTTCCAGTCATGTAGCATGGCCCAGGGTGACAGGAGGTTATAGCTGTGTCTCATTGCAAAAATCTCTTTCTGGCTTCATTAGCTGTCATTATAGGCTCTTTGCTAGCCTCAGATATTGCCCTCTCGCTCTGTTTCCAGATGTTTTCACTGGCAAAAGCAATCTTCAGTTTCTATAGCTGAGCAGCTGCAGGTGTGCCAGGCAGGTAACCGAGGTCTCCCCAGCAAGCACTCTAATTCAAATTTTCATGCACCCAGTGTCATATGTCAAAAATTTGGTGGCTATTATGGAAACATATCTACTTGATTGACATTGTCTCTTAAGAATACTCTCACCCTGAGAATAGCCACTATACAATATCTTTTGTTTATACGTTTAGTGAATTTGCCTTCAGCTAGGGTACTGGGAATGGATTCTGGCAGAGACTAGACAAGCTGCTGCCATTTGAGGCTTCACAATCCCACCAAATGAAAGCAAAAGAGTAAAACATGGTACATAAGATATACTAAGTCTCCTTTCCAGTGTCTACATACTTATATTGCCTTGGGCACTGATAAGCCTGGAAATTAATATGGAGTGTATCAGTATATCAATACAACCCAGAAGCGGTGACCATTTATACTATTACAACCAAACTATGTTGACTAAAAAGAACAAACAGCAAGGATCCCATCACTACCTAGTCGTTGGTCCCTAGGTCTAAGTCTTGGCAGGATTTCTAGGCTTGGGCAATACAAAATGACCAGATGTGATGCTTGTCACATCATTCGTGCTCACATTACATCCAATCACAGCGCCCATGCCCCATTTCAGCACACTTGGGAATACCTGGCCAGCAAGGGATAAAGAAAGACAAGAGATACAGCTCACCAGATCATACCCAGCACAGTAAATCCTGGCATCACTCCCTCTGGATCCCTGCCCACAGAGACTGGCACTCCCCACATCTCCTGCAGGCTCAGATAGGACCTTTGATCCACCCTCACCCATGCTCTCTGGTTTTTATCTTTAAGATGAAGGCTGCAGGGCCTGACCAAATCCTCTTATGTCAAGGATGCAGAGGAGATGAAAATGTGGCATTTAGCAGCAAGCTAAATATGGAAGAACTTTGGAGAACAGGAAGAGTGAGATGCAGCACCCATGTGATAACAAGCAAGGTTAAACTGATGAGATATATTGGCAGAGAGTGGTCAGGACTCAGGAAATAAAAGGAAGAGAAGCTGAAGAAGAAAAAAAAAAGTTAGTATTAAAAGGGCAGATTCAGCAGATTGAAAATTATGAGGTATCTAGCTGAAAAGAAACATATGCTAGAAACAGGTGGGGGAGATAGGAAAAATGGATAAAAGATCACCATTAGAAATTCATACAAATCACGTAGCAAAGTGAGAGACTGAATGTAAAGCTTAACAAGCAAAATATTAACCAGACTACCACCTTTTGCTATAACCATTTTAGATGTGTTAGAATGAGACTTGATGAGGGCCTCTTTCCTTTTGCTTTAGAAGAAATTGTGAACAATACAGGATGGTATGGACAGATAGCTCTGCCCAGGCAGAAAAGAAAACCCAGTGGTTAGGAAGATAAGCCAGGACTTACAAGATTTAGTATTTTCTTGTTCTGACCTGTAACAAATGGACTGAGCACAGCAAAATGAAAAAACTTTAAAAAACTTAAAAAAAAAAAAAAAAAAAAAAAAAGAAAGAAAAAAAAAAAAAAAGAAAATAAAACAGAGTTCAAAGGAAAAACAGGGGATCTTAAAAAAAAAAAGAAATGCAGCCCAAGAAGTACTGAGCATGCAACATAAGAAAGTTTAAATCCTACCAAAAATAGCTATACTGGAAAAAAATATTGAGTTTAACAATCACACCCATGACTTTCATTTTTCTTAGCTTGAGAGGTATCAGAAGTTTCTATGCCAAAGGCTGCTCTCATGACATTCTTGCTGGATCCCAGAACAGCTCAGCTTCCTCCCAGCCGGCTCCAAGGGTCTCTCCAAGATCCTTGCCAGGCAGGTGGGTACATACCTAGCAAGAAAAATGTTGCATGGGCAGTTTTTAAAAAAATATCCAAATGAGCTATTCAAAGGGAAGAGTCAAACTCACCTCCTCAGGATGTAAGAGAAGGGCACACTGCCTATACCACCTCAGCTGAAATCAACATTTAGAAACTCTACTCCACACTTAGTCTAGGTTGGCTTCTTTTAGGAAATAATTTTGAAACTGTATTTCTCTCTGCCTGGTGAGGAATAAAGCCAGCCTTTTGGCTGAACGTCAGAAGATTTGTGAATGCAAGCATGGAACCTCCATAAACAGCTTAAAACAAGGTTTTATTCCAAGCATGCTGATTCCAAGAGTGCGTAGGAGGCAAATTTAGACATCAAACAAGGGCCTACACAGTAGAAATCCATCTGGCTACACTCAAAAATGGGCATTCACTGACTCAGATGTGCTTTTACATCATATACTAAGCCATTTGGATGACAGTAAAACTGAGCCAGTCAGGAACATCATCGTGTTTATATCTGCCAGTCCTGCCAGGATAAAGTTGGTACATCATTTATGAGCGTTCAGCATTCCACAAGGCTCACAATATGGGAAATTTATCTATGGCCTCCTGTACATAAATAAATATTGCATTATCTCCTATGCTGGTACTACTGATATTGTGTGGGAACAGATTTTGTCTTCCATCAGCAGACTGGTGGAATTTAATAACATTTGTGGTCATCCTGTCCAACTGGAAAGACACAGCACACCCATCATGCTGAATGGCTCATCATCAGCTGAATATATAAATCTGAAAGAGCTGCAGACAGCAATAGTGACAGAATTTTTTATTGAACATGGATGCATTTTTCTCTGACAAATGGGAGTCTTCAGGGAGTTATAATTTATTGGTTGTTCACCAGCAGTGTGCTCAGTATTACACACAACTCAATGAGAAGATGGCCCTGAAGAGTTTGCACTGCAAGGTACTGGGTTTTGCAAATGATCTGGCTGAAATATTCACATGCATAAAATTAAACTGAGGTGTCTTGGTGGATCAGGTGGTGTCTAATGGCTATGGAGAAACAAAGCAAGTGGAACATAACATGAAATACAGAACAATTAACATCACAGTTACACAGTCTAGAGGCTTCTGTAATAACAAAGGATACCAGCATCAGGTAACTAGTTGCAATCAGATACACAACCATACTCAGTGTCTCTAGAGCTTTTTTTCAGTGTATACAATTTTTTTGTTTTCCTCTTGTTAACTCACAGTGCATTCCTCTCTAGGATTAATTATATTGGTCAAAAGACACTGTAAACCAGTTCACAGCCTACTGAGCCATGCAGCCCTTTGCCTAGGACTATGTGTCTATGAGACATTACCTAAAGGTTGCAGTATGTTCCTGCTTTCCCTGTGGAGGTTCAAACTGGTCCTGGACCTGGAGCTTCCCTCTAAGTAGTCCCTCAGCTGTGGTATTTCCCCATTACTTTCAGGTGTCACTACAAGACAGCTCAAATACTGCCTTGACTGCAGATTCTTCCTTAGATGGCAGCTGGCTTGGCTTATGCCATTTCTCTTCAGATGTCTTCCCCAGCTTCTGCCTCAGGCTTCCTCAGGAGTCAGTATAGGCTGTGTTCCCAGCTTCCCTTTCATTAGGGACTGAGTTTGGTTCTAACTGAGAGCTAGGACGCCTGAGAGGCCCAGGGGTACACAACTATTCTTCCACAAGACCCCAATGAGGCATTCACATGTGGCTCTTCCTGCTGCTTTGCTGTAGGCTGCATCTAGGATGAAAATCAGAGGCAGCAAACAAGGCAGAGGTGCTGCCACAGAGAATGCAAGGAGAAGGAAGGTTTCTGGGGCTGGGGGAGCACTGCGATGGGAGCAGCCAGAGCACAACCAGCAGCTGCCTCAGCAAAGGGTGCGGAAACCAGAATAAGGGAAGGAGACAGAAAGATGTAATGGTGGTGTGACAGCTGGTCCTATGAAAATCCCTGACAAGCCATCCTTTTGATTTCAGTGGGAATATGATTTCACTCTGATTGTCACTCCAGGTATTGCAAAAGACACTGTGTTCCCTTCCTTCTCCAGTGAAATCTCATCTATTGTAACCACTCTGAAGTACAACTCTATTAACCCTGCTCTGGGTGCTGTGCCTTATCATGATCTCTATTCTTTACTTATAACCTATTCATCATGCAAAGTCTGTGTAAAGTCCAAGGCATTATAATAAGACCAGTGCACACCTTAGGTGTAAGAACCAATTCTGAGATTATGTGAGCTACTAGGAACCACCTAAACTTGTACCAGTTTCCCCACCGTCCTTTGACTCTCTCTTTTTCAATCATGAAGATATCAGAAAGGCTGCTGAATTTTCATAATACAATAAATCTGTCTTAAAAAGAGGCTGAGTTCTGGGACCATCCCCATTTCCTTTGGAAATCCCACGTGTTATTTCTGAACCTGCAGACACCATTATGTTTGGGGTTTGTTTTTTGGTTTTGTTTTTTTTTTTTAATTTAATTAACTTCCAATAAAGCTGCTTATGCTGGAAACAATAAAATTCATTCTACTATGTCACTCTTCCTTCTTCAACACACACACAAAACACACAGAAGCCTCAAGAATGCTCCAGGCATTCCAAGAAAAGAAATAACCAAATACCACCAAATATTTAATTTTATATGCCGGAAATGAGAAACAGGTGTAATTAAAATAACACTTTTTAAATTAAGTGACCTCTCTTGACCAACCATCTGTGAATAATTCAGATTTTTTTTTCCCATTATTACTGTAAAATTAAAACTAGGGCATATAAATGACAAGATCCTCTTTAACTATCTTTAAGCACCAGCAATATATATTTTCCACCAGTTAAAATCCTTAATGATACCAAAAATCTGTCAAGCATAACTCCCCCAATTCATTTGCCTGAAACCATCAATATTTTATCATGCATTTGCAGTTGGCTTTAATTTAACAGTCCAGGTTACTAATCAAACAAAACACCCAAGTCATTAAAAGTTAGCGTGCCATTTAGAAAGTGCATTTCACGTTTATTAAAATATCTTTCATGGAGCCATTAGAAGGCTAAAGTTTTAATTACAATCAGATATTTAGTTCTACTTCAGTTATGCTTTTGGCACTCTCTTGAAACTGCCTTGATTAATCTTCCAGACAGAGCTCATCCATTACCTTCTGAAATTATTTTCCTCTTAACTTCTTCATAATTCATCTTTTTTCTTCCCCCCTCCAAACATGTAAAATGCATTTAAAAGGTGTGCACAATACCTGCCTGAAAGATAAGTCATTAAAAAGATTCCATTTCAAATGCAATTTATTCTCAAATGTACCAAATAGCCACAATTCAAATAGATGCATTGAAATTGAAATGTAAGTTTTCTTGTCTTTGTTGTCATTTTAACTATTTTCCTACAGATGAGAGACTAATTTGTGCTGCTCTTTCTCCTGTCTCAGGTTTTGAAATATATAGTTCAGCTGAATTTTGCCTGGGTAGTTCTGAGGATACCTCAAGCTCACACACAGCCTCTGTCACAGAGAATTTCCCATCTTTCTCCTCCTTCTTAATAAAATGGGCATATTGCAACACATTTTATAAACTTGTGTTGAGATCATTTCAATGGCATTTTTTTCCTTCCATTTTAACTAACATTGTGTGAAACCTCAGTCAGCAGTAATGAGAAAATACTCTCATTTTGATTGATATTTTAGATCTTCAGTGTAACTTCAGGAACAGACACACTACGTTTTGCAAAGATTCACCCTAAATGGAGGTAAGAATTTGAAGACTGAGAAAGCAGACCTGGAGGAATGAATCTATCCCAGAGACCCTTCACATCTCCAGCTGAACTTTCATATTTCCCCTGGATCTTCTGTAAAGATAGATTCAACCCCTCCAAACTGCATTTGGGACCCATATCTCATTTTGCATGCTCAGTTCCTGAAGACATAGCCAGGTTTAGATTGCACATACAAAAACTTTGAAGAAACCCAAGCAAACAGGTGAAGATCAGGACTGTTCACAGGTTTAGATTCCTATGCATATTATACACTTCAGCCCCTTCTTCAAGGCTCAACCTCATTCTCAGACTGAATGGGATCAGAGAATGTTCTTCCCTGTCCTTCATTCTGCAACATCACCCTTTATTTCTTCCATAACTGCAGGAAGTCTAGTGAGATATAGACTGGATAGATCCTGCCAGACCTCAGACAGCCCTTTCCACCCATCTGATAAGCTGTTCTCTGCACCTGCCTCTGTGCTCATCCCACAGGTTCCCACTGCCTATTTCCAGGTGTCTCCTGGAGGAGGATGGGCTGTCCAGACTGCCCTGTGCCCTCATCCCTACAGCTAGACCAGGACCCAGCCTTCAACAGGGCAAGGTTCGGCCACCCCTCCAGCAGAAGGCTCACAACAGCACTACTTTCATCTTCCCCTCCTCCTTCATCAGCTGGATGCAGGACCACATCCACCTGCACAGTGAAAGCCTCTGTGCTTGCATTGGTCCAAGAAAAACACAAATCAGCATCTCTACTACAACAGTGAAGCCTGGTATTTCAAACCAGCAAAAAACACGTGGGGCAAGGCAGGGAATAAACCAGGTCCATTTAAAACCCTCAACCTTCACTGTTGCGATTGGCAGAATTGGCTCCAGTCAAGCTCAGGAGAAGAAACACAAAAGCATTTCAAGACAAAGATCAATTACTTAGGCAGCAAAATGGAAGATACTTGAAAAGCATCTGCACAGCCATTCTGTGGCAGTGCATGCGTTGTACTAAAAAGCCTGCCTGTACTGTCTTTTGCAGTAGACAATGTTGATTATTTCTTTTCTTTTGATTTTCAATTTATATTTTTGTTGTTGAGAAATACAGCAAGTTGCTTTAAACAGATTTGTTGGGTTGTTTTTTTTTTTTCTTCATCTTCTTAAACAACATTAGAGGAAATAAGTTAAGAAATGTGAGCATGTAAGGAGGAAGGAGACAGATGAGGAATTACAGGAACAGATTAAAGAGAAAAATGGGATATTACCAGTAACCTCAGGTCTCTGATGACCATCACATACTCCACATGGACTAAGGAAATACAGAAATGGCAGCAGCATCTTTAGGAGAAAGGGTACAAGCAGTCTGGACTGGAACGATGTTCAGATTTGGAACCACCCCTGCACTGACAAGAGCTCACGTTTAAGGTTAGAAAAAGGTCTTTTTATTGTACCCACTGTTTCCAATGTGGATAGAGAAGCCCTAACTCTTTCCCATGCGCTGGAGAGAAAATCAGGCTACACCTAATGATGTTTTCTGCAGCAAAGCTCAGTAACATAGCACCATCTAGTGCCAGCTGTGAAAAGCAGAGAAAAGAAACGCATTTCCCAAACTACGCGGGGAATTGTGTTCCCTAACGCCAGACCCTGCTGAAGAACTGAGCCTTTAGATCATTTTAAGCATGCAACTTCTTAAGCATGCAACTTCATGACAGCCAGACAGGTCAAGGAAAAATCCTGCTAAGGAACTGGAGAATGAGGCTGTGATAGGAGAAATGGAAGCTCTTTTAAAAAAGCAAAGGGCAAAAGTTGTGGTTCTGACACTGATGAGGTTGTATGACACCTGTTTCAGGAAAAGGACTTGTATCACTTAAGCTCCTAGACATTCAGGTTTTTTTAAGGAAAACTGTTCTTCCATTTAGTTTTTCAAAGACAGTGCTCTGATCATCTTTAGAGTTTCGAATCTCATCATTATATAAATCGGTTGTTAAATTTACTCCCAAGCAGACCACTGATCAGTAATAAACCAAACTATGCTTAAGATCCTCTCCACATAGGATATTAGAGAAAATTCCTGTGGGCAGAACCGTTTAAGAAAAGACAGGAACATGCCCTTACCAATACACAATACAGATGGCCTGAAATCCTCTCCTCCCTGAAGTGAGGCAAGTGTTATCAATGATTTCAAGGGTTAATTGCTTTCATTCTTCCCACATCTCATTATGGCAAGTGTCATGATGTCAGATGCTGATATAACCTACCTGAAGCCTCCCATCATATGTACCATACTTCACTAAATTCACAGGTGTACCAAATACTGAAATCTATTGGAGCTATAGGCAGTGTTAGAGAGCAGAACATCAGAAGAAAATTGACGCCCTTTCATACATGGCTTAAGTATTGCCAGCTGACTGCTGTACTCTACTTAACATGAAGCAGTCTCCAGAGAAGCATGTTGACTAGTCTATGCATAGAAGTCATTACAGAGTTATAAAGTTGGAAAACTTAGGCTTCTCCTGACAGCAAAATTCTGCTGTCCCTTAAGAGGGATAGGGCTCAGAGAGAGAATACTTTCTGTAATCACTGAACTTTTTTTTTTTCCCCCCTAAAAAGTATCTTCATTTTCTTGTAAGCAGCAGAATAAGAGCTGCTGAACTAACTAGAGATGGGTTTATTCCTCTGCTTATAGAGCATCTTTCCAATATGAGTCCTATCTCTGTCAAACCATAATAGTAAAAAAAAAAAAAAAAGTCATTATTGATGTTAGTACTTATTATTATAAGTGTTAAGAAAAAAAAACTATAATAACCAGAGACCAACAAAATGTCAGTTGCTCTTTTGCTGTAGGTGAGAGACATTAACAGGAGTGGAAAGAATCTGTTCTTTATCTTTGATGTTAAGAGTAAAGGAATAGAACAAGCAAACGAAGGAAAAAAATCTAATGTGGAACTAATGCAACATTTACCACTTATCATCTGATTATTGTACTTGCGTGGAATTTCTATTCCTCTAATCTTTAATCTTCTTGTATGTAGACTGAAAGACCTATAGGGCAAGACTCTTTGTACACGTCTATGTAGCATCTAACACAGTGAGAACCTGATCCTCCCCCTGGCCTCTAGGAATTCATGAAATTAAAATAAAAGATAAGGGTCTCCAAGCTAGACACACCAAAGAATTTGGGAAATACAGTATTTAGTTTCTCAACATGCCTAAGTACTGTGCTAGCTTGCAGAATTAAGACCCCTAAATCAAGTGCCCAGCTTCTGCTGGCCTGGGTGGAAGCAATTGCAGCATGGATGATGGACCAGTGCTACCATATAACCAAGAATCCACATTACTCAGGAAGTGTTAAGGGGATGCTGTAGACCTCCTCATTTCCCTGGTAAATCTGAAACATCAGACATTAGGTGTCTGATGACAAACTCAACAAGGGCATAAGCATACACATTACCCCAGAGCATACATACTTTGCAGGCAGACAGGGATTTGGCCTGCATTTTATGTCAGACGGCTCAAGCAGTACCATCACTAAATGTCATGCAGGTACTAAACACAGGAGCCCTGAGCCTGGGTGCTGCTCAAGCAAAGCAGTGCTGTCCCTCAGCTTCTGCCTTGCTCAGGGCTCACACAGACCTGCGAGCAGATGTCTTGAGGTGACCAATGAGAAATTCAAAAGAGAATTGCATGTGTTCTCTGTGGTCTGGATAAACAACCATCAGCTCACTCTTGAGTTAAGTAGCTAACCAAGTCCTTTCTGAAAGACCTCTGTGGCCACCATCCTCATCTACAGCACAACAGACTTCAGTACAACTTCCCCCATGTACCTCAAGAGTTGAAACTCTTATGTCTCATGTCACAGGTGTGCAGCATTTAGGACTGAGATGCTGTCAATACCATTGTATTGAAGCTTTTCTATTTTTCAAGGAATACTTAAATATTCGTTGGGACAGAAGAGGGAAAGAAACTCCAGCTACATCCTTAAAGCCTCAACACAAAAACAGCAAAAAAAAATTCCTTTTCTAGTGAATACTTATATGTTTGATTTTAAGGATTTATTAATGAATCAAGAATTCATTCATTCATGTTGTGTTTAAAGCCAACTGCAAGATCATTAAAGCCTTTCTAAATACTACTTTACCACATAAGTAATAGCTTAGTGTCATAAGAATTTTGATAGCTATCAAAGGAACAGATGAGCTGAGGAAATACAGATATAAGATCTCCACAAAATCATTTGTCTTTTAAAACAATTTATGTTCTAGAGAAGTTTGAGAAACTTTGAATAGAGAATGACTGAATAGTTATATGGTGCAAGCTGTTTTCAACATGCATTGTAGAGACAGAGTTCAAGCTGTGTTCAAGCCAGACACAGGAGCATAGCTTGTTTTTCACATTTCTAGAACGTTTTGCGCCTCTCTGCGAGAAAAATATTGCCATTCCTATGTTTTATGAGTCCACCAGCATATTCAGCTATCAAACATATGACTTTCATGTGGGAATTGGAATTTGCCTTTTTTACCCATTAGTTACATGTAACCCATGGTTACAAGAAGACACCTGAGAGAGCAAATGAACAGAATTAAAAAACAACAACAACAACAAAAGTGAAGTGGCTTCTGCCAGGCAGTCTTCCACAAAAACTCCTTCTGGGAGGGCAGGATGACTCAGGAGAGCCTTTAGCACTAACATTCTAATTCAGAGGTAATGCAATGCTTTTTTTAGATTTCCAGTAAAAGGTTTGGATATATATTTTGATTGTTTACATTTTATAAACAAGAATCATTGCTTCTAAAACACAAGTAACTCACAGAAAGGACACTGAAAACTCCATAGGACAGAGAGCAAGGCAGCACACTGCTGTAACCAACCCTTCTACAGCTTCAGGATGAGGAACATAAACCTACCTGGACTCCTTCAGGTCTTTCCAATACCTGATCTCTTTGATCCCAGTGATGATCTCTCAGAGCTCATTCGTGCCAAATGGCCACTCAAATACCTCAGGAACATTTGCAGCATTTAGGATACACATAATGAAAATGTGTATTTGAAGAAACAGAGCAACAGCTACCAGCAGGTGGTTCAGCAAATTGGATAATTTAATCTCAGACACCATCTACTCCAGACTGACAACTCTCCTTCCTTGGTGCTTCTGAGCAGTAGGGAACACCAGATGAAGGACCCTGTTGAACTGAGATAGTACAAGATGTTGACTAAATGTCTAAGATGTTATTTTTGAGGTCATGCACCACTTCAGAAACTTCCATAGAAGGTACACCAGCCACAAGGATAAAGAAACTGCAAAAAGTAGGATTTTTTTTCTCTGAAGCGTGGTCAATAAGAGGTTGTGCAGAAGAGATGATGGCAGAAAGAAATTCACAGTGAAAGACAGCCAGGAGCAGTATGGCTGGTAAGGAGTCAAAACACATGGAAACAACATGGTAACGTTTGATTAGTCTGGAAGGTATTTGGGATAAAAATGAGAATACACAGGCATATGGATGTGACAGCAACACTGTTTTATACTGGGTTATAAATCACCACTCATGGTTTGCTAATGTCAGGAAAGGAAACTAGTAATAGTACTAGTCTGGATAATCAAAGTGAACAGTCAGCTAAGGTGATATTAATTGTATTTGACTGATGAGAAGGGGCAGGAGAGTGAATAGCTGGCAGAGGGAAAATGTAAAATTTGATGCCTGCTAAATGAGGCGTGATGAATAATGGCTTTTCTTGTCAAAACCACTGCTAGATTCCCCTCAAGCTGTGAGTGGGTATTCAGGAACACATGTCTGGTTTTATTCGGGGGTCTGATCCTTCTCCTAATAAAGGCGACAGAAATTATTACAACTGATGCAAACAGGAGCTGATCAAGATAATGTCCTACAGCCACAAGCTGAAATTTCATCTTATTTCACAAAATCTACATCCACAGCAAGTTAGAAACAATCCAGGGAGAGTGTCTATTATCTTGCATGAACATCCAGCGGTTGTTGACAGAAGTTAATAGCATTTCCCATGAAATTGGGCTTAATCTGTTTTTTGTTGAACTCTATCTCTTTTCATGTATTTATTAATAGTAAGTAGAATTTCTGAGAAGATACTCTTTAACCAAAGCATTAAAAGTGGGTCTTAGCTAAATAAAATAATATAGCAGCAGTAAAGGTCATTTGGATCTTAGGATAAGTTTATTCCAAGAGTTAACATCACTGGTTTGTGTTTATCTTACTTGATGCATCTTTCCAGAAACTGTTCAGCTGTTAGCCTACACTATTTATGTAAGAAGTTTCAATGTGCCTGAGGATGAACTGTACTTTTTGGTCGGGAAAATGGTAAAAATTACATCTGTTGTCCGCAGCCTGATGTATTGTAAAACTGTTCTTGTTTCTTGTTTAATTTTAGAGAAGCAGGACATTTCCTATCATCGTTATAATAAAATTAATTTGTAGTAGGGCAACTAATAAATCATTACTCTCTTCAGTTTTCTTGTTATGCAGAAGACAATTCTGACCAATTATTTGGACAAGAGCCCCAGAGGTTATGCACATAGAGACTTATGCCATGTAACAAACCAATAAAGATGCTGAATGTCAGAAGCAGAACAGAGATGCACTATAAAAGCAACAATGCCTGAGATTCATTCTCTATAAACTCCCTTTCAGACATTTTTTTTCAGTATCATTGCTGAAGCAAACTGACACTAGATGTTTAACAGCAGGCCGCAGAAGTAACTTGGGCACAGAACAAACAAAGCATGTCCTGGGGATGGACTGCTGAGTGAACAGAGCCACAGTCCCTTCAAGTTCCCAGTGAAGTAAAGGCTGACCAGCAAGGGCTGTGCAGTAAAAATCATGCAGGGAAGCTCTGTGGTCTCCACATCCATAAAGTTAAAATAAAGATCAAAAACAGCCTCAGCCAATCACTCCATTGCAGAGCTTCTTGCATCTCACCCTAAGTATCTACGACTGGCCACCTCAAATGACTGTTAAACAAATGGATCAAGCGATAGTCTGACTGCCATACACCAGGCACACAAAAGAAAATTAATGTTTTGAGAGATACAGAGTTAGAAGTCCCAGCCCACTAAATCACAGGAGTGGAAATGAGACCACATCACCAGATTTCAGGCCTGAATTCATACTTCCCCCAAATTTGGAAGGAGCCCGGTTTCTAATTTAGGCTTATCTTTGGCTGGAGACAAGATTAACTCATGATCTCAAGGGTCGGCAAAATCTGTTTATGAATCATTGTAATGGCATCTAGACACTAAGTGTACATTGACACTGAGTTCAGTGAGCAGGCCTGAAGATCTTATGGAGTCCTTCCCACCCTTACAGGCAACACAGGTCACAAGTAGATGTCAAGCTAGAAAGGAAAGGGCAATTAAGTGCATAGCAGGACTTAAATACAGAATCCACCTGCAATATAAATTCAAAGGTGCCACACCACTGGAGTAGTCAAAAGCCTACCTTTGCTGAGTTTTTCCTCACTGCAGAGGTGACTCCAGGCTCTCCCTGCAAACGTCCTGTAACCACAACTTCTTCCTCAGACACACACATGTCTTCATGACTCATGCACACCTACAGCCACAAGCACCACCTAAATGTTTCATCTTCTCCCTCCCTCAGCCACAGCCTGCATAGCACCTGCTGAGATGCTCCAGCATGTGCTCCACCATCAGGAAAAGCAGCAACAGCAGGCTTGCAGATGACCTGGAAGCACCTACCACCTGGTCCACCTATAGGGGGAAAGTTGTCAGATCAAACTCTAGCCTGGGTGTGTGCCAGAGGAAGAGTCTGGCTTTCTGGCCAGTGCTTGAGCAACAGAATAGGCAGAGCAGCATGTGTGGACCCCATGCAGTCTGTAGATTGCTGCTCACACCATGCTGTCATGCATAATTCAGAGAGAAGACACTGCATGCTATTAAAGCCTTTTATGTAACAAAGCCCATGATGTAGTAAGTACAAGTAAATAGTTGCTCATGCTTACTACCCAGGTAGTAAATAACTTGAGGTTTTGATATCCTCTGTTTTGAGGAGGTTGTGTTTTTCAAAGCAAACAAAAAAAAGAAACCAACCCCACACACCAAAAAAAACCCCAAGCACCCAACAAACAAATCCACCCATGATCTATTCTCTTTAAATTGCAATGCTTGTGAAAGTACCAAAACACTAACACTGGAGTGACACAAACTCCAGCAGATTCCTACAAACACTTCTTCAACCCAGCCTGAAATACCCCTGCTGCTCCTGTGCAAAACCTGCCTGTTTCATCCAGCTGCCTGTTGATGTGACCTTCCAAAGACATGAGAGTTGGACTGAATTACAGAAGAGTTCAGTATGCCTCAAACAGGCATTACGAAGAAAGCACAGTTGCGTGTGTTGTTCAGGAAGAGGAAAGCACTATTATATACGTGCCTTGCTGAAAAGCAGCCCTTTGTTTCTCCCTAACGAGAGTCTCCCATTCTGTGCTCATTTCTGCAAGGAGCACACTTTGGTTTGTTTGATAACATCAGTGTAAGCACCAAACAAACAAAAAAGGGAACTTTCACTCCTTTTGTTTTGCGCTTTCCTCCCACCCACAGACTTGTGTGTATATGTGAGGTATTTTTTCCCTCTAGTGCCTTAAATCGATTTTAGCATGATGCTGCTTAATCAAAGAGATGCTAAGGTTGACAGGGACCCTTTGCAGGTCATCTAGTCCACCCCCTGCTTTTCTGCAGATTTCTAATCTCTGTTGCAAGCATGCAAAAGCACAACACAAGCAGGAGGCATTCAAGCACGCACTTTTCAAAGTGTTCAAAAGCCTTTCTATCCTATTATTTTTTCTATACCTTGTCCTTTTCTATTTTTTCCAGCAGGCAAAAAAAATGGTGTCCTCATATAGTACTAGGAGAAACAGGGAATGGTCTATTGCAGAAAATGCCCAGAAACACAATGTGGGGAACACCCCTCAACAGTAAACATGCAGAGGCAGACACAAAGCAAGACTTCATAAATTCCAGTATCTATTAGCACAGCCTATTGTTAATGATAAAACTGCCAAGAAGCTCATATTTCCAGTATGTGTCATCTTCCAGAAACTGCCACATTTGAAGTAAATTTATCTGTAAAAGGGAATACATCATTTGCAGCTCCAGCTCCTTCCTCTGATGCACTTTGACAGAGCCTGTAAAAACAGCCCCCCATGTAAGATATGCCCTTTACATCTTCTCACACAAGCATGGGTTGAGGCTCTCTTTCATGGAGGTGCTTGGTGAGGTGAAGAGAGTGAGCACTCGTGTAAAATTTTTGAGGAGATTGATGGATTTTTTTTTAATTTTCAAGCCAAGCAAAACATTTTGTAGCATTAAACTGATACGCAAAAACCACACTAGACTGAGGTAAAGAAGAGTAGGTAGGCAATATCAGTATAAGCTGTGTCTGAAACATGAGCATGTGCAGATGGGTTGTGGCCAGGATATGAGACTTTCCCTTTGCACACAGCAGAGGGCTGTGTTGGGTTAGCAGAGCCTGGACTGACAGCCAAGAGACCTACTTAGCTGCAGAAAGAACAGGCTCTAAGCAGAAACAAATTCCCAGGTCACTGCAGGATGGGGAAGAGACAAGGTCATACTGGTCCTTCTTGACATCTTCCCTCCTCAGAGTGCTGTAGGTCCTGCCTTCTCTTCTTCTTCATGCCAGTAACTCACGGTACAATGGGAACTTTTGGCCATGCAACCCAACTTCCCCCAAAACAAGCTTACCTCTCCTTTGGTCTTGCCCAGTTTTAATTCCAAACGTTCTTTTATTTTGCTACATACATTTACTCCATGAGAGAGGCACTTCTTTATTGCAACCATATAAATCAATGGTTCGCTCTTTGCCGGAGAAGTATCACACAGTACTTCTCCATTACAAAAGGGGTGTATCATCACTGGAAGCATTTCTGGGACAAATATTATGGATTATTAAAAACCCAGGAAGTATAGAGCAAGCCAAATGAAACGGAGCTGTAAGAAAGGAGGTGGGTGCTTTAATATTAAATATAAAAAGAACACAGACAACTGTCTACCTGATAGGACACAGAACATTTTATTTCAGTGATATAACGTGGGATATTCTGAGATACGAAGTATGCAGTGTTGCTATAATGACATGCCAAGAGTGCTACTGCCATAGCATTAAAACTGCAGATATTTGTGATGGAGTTTGAGTCATAAGCAAAGAGACAGAAGCCTGGAAGGCTGTAATCAGCAGAAGCTCAAGGTCAGATCAAATACTTTTACTTTTGGGGGAGGAGGGGGAAAATAAATAACTGCAGGATTTGAACCAAGGAAAAGCAGCATATAGACAGTTGCAATGACTACTCAACCCGAACAACTGCCTAGCACCAACACTGCTTCTCCATAATGGACTGAGTTTTGCTGTAATGACAAAAAATGGCTGTGTCAGTAGGAGGAAGAGCTCTCTTTCACGTCTCATATGACCAACCACATGAAGCTGACCTACCATCTAAAAGGTGCTTATTTAAGGATGAGCTCTTCTGTTCCTGGCATATCTTGGGAGTTTGTTCTCATTTTGCTTGCTGTGATGTGTCAATATTCTGGAGAAATGACAAGTATTGCAGTCTAGACAAAACTATTGATAAGCAGCTGCCTCTCATATTTTTGAGAGGTAATAGTTTTGGTGTCTCCCAGAGTTTTATCAAGGCAGCTCTTTCCTAGCAATAAGACATGAGGCAGAACATCAGCAGAAAAGAGTTCAGTCTTTATAGCACTTACTATTGAGCAGGCTCACTACCCTATCGCTATTTTCATTGTTTGAGTCACCCAAACACTAAATGACTTTGCACAGGAACAATCTGTATAGGAGCCTATTTTGAGGAGGAAAAGGCTTGCTCTCAGAGGTACAGTGATTGCATATTAGGCAACTTGGCCTGTTCTCAAATGAGTCACAAAAATCTCCTCATCAGGGTAAATGCCAAGATACACTGGCCATGACTCACAGCTGTCATCCTCCACTGTAAAAGATTTGAATCCTTATGAGCAGAAGAATGATGATACTAACACTGAAACACTGGAATTAAGCATTTCCACCATCATTTAGATGAGTCTGTCCTGTAGCACTATTTCAGGTGACTGAATTAGCACCTGGACCAGAAAGGAAAGAATATATATATTTTTATATATACACATATAAGAACAAGAACTGTCACAAACTCAGCATCTCACCCAACTACTGTATTTAAAATCTCAAGAGTTATACAAGATAAATCTCATTTAAAGGTTGTGGGTTACTGTCTCCCTTTTTGTTTTCCTGCACATCCAGTACAACCTAGGGAGGAAGATTACTCTAAATACAAACAATCTTATCAAAGTAAAAATTAGGGACAGAGCACTTTGTGAAAAATTGCCAAAAAATATCATACATATTTTTCCACCATCTGAAAAAAAAGGTCGGTCTCATTCAGGAGGTAAAAATCAACAACCAAAGCCAAATTTAGGAAAGCAATGCCTGTTTTTTTTCAGACAAAACTCTTCCATTCATGCCAGCCTGATAAACACAGTGAGGTACTAATACAAACAATTTCACTGTCGCATAGTTTGCAGTTTTGTAATCATTTGCAGCTAAGTTCATTGTCACTTCTCAGTGAAGCTTAATTGGCTTTAGATTATTGTATTTTATGTACCTGGCTTTGTTGTCATTTCAATTAACATTGCTGCCATTGTAACCTCATTATTGTTATTATGCCGACAAGGAACAAGTTTGCACATGTTGTCTATCTACCTCCAGAACATCAGCTTTATGATAGGCAGTGAGGTTCAACATTACCGAGCTAACCACCCCTCAATACTAAGTTCAGAATACAATAAACATCTTAAGCCATGAGATCTGGCTAGTTCAGATTCAACCTACTCTTTACAGTGCTGAAAAATAAATCCACATGGCATCAGTGTGAGCACTGAAGCCAGGCCACCTGCATGCAGGATCAGCACTCATCCCTGGGGAAAGCAGGACAGACACACAGGAGGTAGGTACTGCTCAGGAATAGTATAGAAACATAGAAATGTCTGGGTTGGAAGGAACCTCTGGAGGTCATCTAGTCCAACCTCCCTGCTGAGAGCAGGGACATCCTCAACTAGAGCAGGTTGCTCAGAGCTCTGTCAAG
>JANIJG010004077.1:0-28745 GCA_024611175.1 Megaceryle torquata | reverse complement strand
CAGCCCATTACATGTAATTCTATATTTATACTATATTTCCTTTCTTCTTTAACAGAAAAATAAATAAAAAATGTTATTTAGGAAAATAACAGTTAAAATAGAATAGATATTTTTCTGTTCCAGAACAGACCAAATTCTGTTTTAAGAATGTAAATACGTGTATTACCTTCCTTCTACAAAAACATACTCTCTGGAAATCTGAGGAGGAAGGTACTTAAACTGTGGATTCTCTTCTTTGCCTTACCTGGTGGAATTATACCTTACAAAATTCATTGCTGTACTGTTTACAATACTAAGTGGCTTTAAAATAAAATAAAAAAAAAATAATTTTAAAAAAGGGTATGGCAAATGGAACTTTACATTTTATATTTTGTATTTTTGCTGTCCTCTGTTATGTTTAGCATGTTTGCATACATCTGAACAATTAAGGCATGGTGGTTAAGATTTCATTTGCAATTCATGATAATACACAAGGCTATAAAAATTTAACTGTGTGTAGATGAATAAGCAGTGTTTTTTCAGAGTTGTTCTCCCAGAAATTCTGTAGCCAGTTAAAAGCTGGTGAAGGGATACTTCAGAGAAAATGCCATTCCTTTTAGCTGTTTTGTTACCTAACAGTTTCCTGTGGCTTGTGGAGTTCAAGGCTACCAGGAGGCAAAGCTGTGCTTTGCATGTGAGAGGAAACATAAAAAAATTTAGTCTATGCTCCTGTCACATCTTTCACTGCCTCCTTTTTGTATTCAGCTATAGTCTGACATGGCATGTAAAAGCAAAGGAGTGGTAAGACAGACCTACTAAGCTCCTTGAAGTAGTCTAATGTGGCTTCATTAATGGCAAGTAAGGATCTATAATGTGCCGCGTGCCCACCTGATGCGTATGCAGGTGTATGGGGAGATGTGCAAGTGCACATAAATATATGGAGAGTGCAATCACACATGTAAACATATATATATATGCATTACTAGGGCTGTCTGAGGAAAGCGGATTAGAAAAAGCCCAAATCTGTATCACGCAACAGCAGATGTGAGGAAAGGAATCTCATTTTACTTTTGTTGTTTGAATTGGCCTTTTGTGTTAACACATGAAAAGTCCTTTTCAGAGGCTGCAGACAAGCAGTGGTACTGATTGTGCGTGGGACCCAAATGATTCATCTTAATTTGGGAGATCTTCATATATGATGTCCTGCACTAATTTTTTTTGGCAGTCTGGCTCGGAAGCATCTTACTACTGTAACAAGCAGAAGGAAGATCTGAATTCTCATTCGTTACCCCCAAAAGCTAACCTTGTAATGTCAGCACTAATCCCCTTTTGCCCATGTTCATTCTAAAATGTTAATTCTAATTGTGACATACAGAATCATAGAATAGTTCGGGTTGGAAGGGACCTGTAAAAGTCATCTAGTCCAGTCCCCAAATTCTAAAAATTGAACTTTCTCCTTTTACCTCACCCATGAAACTAAGGAAAAATAATAATGACTATGTCACTGTATTAAAAATATTTCCTGAAGCTGTTACCTTTTTGAATAAAGGTTCATTGCCTTTTAGGACATTGTTAATATAGCTAAATATGGGAAATATTGCATTATTGTACGTCAGCTGTAGTCTCAAAAAAATCTCTCAAAACCCCTCAGATGGATATATCTGTGTTGGCTTTTCTCGTTGAACCACTCCTTTGAAAATAATCCCTAAATTAATAATTTAAAATATATTTTTTTACTCTTGCATTACAAAGCAATTGTTTCTATATATAGCTTCTCTGAACATCTATTTAAGCACCTCGGGAGGGACTTCGATACTCAGTGCAGGATCTTGTAGCTGCAGTACCCATTGACTTCAATGGGATTTATGGAAACTGAAATCTTGGGAATCCAGAGAGCTTTTCTTCTACGTGCAGATTTCGACATCTGATTCTAGGAATGCATAATCAAAAATGTGGACATGTGTAGCCTCTCATAGTGGTGGAGTGGTGGTTTGTGTGGGTTTGTTTTTTCTTTGTGGCTTTCTGTGTTGTTTCTGTGTTGGTTTTTTTTTTCCCCTTTGTTTTTGGTGGGGTTTTTTTTGTTGTTTGTTTGGTGTTTGGTTGTTGTTGTTCTTTTCTGTTTTTAAAAAAATCCAGAAACTGAAATGCTCTATGGATTAATAAAAGGGAGAGCGGCGCCGTGTCCGGGGTGCGCTGCAGGCGCTGCACTTCAACAGCGGGCTCATCCCCGCTGCTAGCGCTGCCTCCCCCCAGCCGCGGAGGCCTGGCAGGGGTGACAGGAGCCGGCAGATCTCACTGGGACACGCACCCTCACGTTCCTGCCTGAGTTGGCTCCTCCACTCCCAACCTTCCACACGCTGACTGATAAACAATAAATAAAATTAAAAACCCACAAACAAAAAACAAAAACAAAAACCACAAACAAACAAACCAACAACCCCCCAAAAACAAAAAAAAACCAAACCCCAACAAAAAAACCACCACCAACAAAACAAAACAGCAACAAAAAAAAAACCCACTACCAAACAAACCAAATAAAGCAACCAAACCCAAAACAGGAGTAATGTTCCGGGGATGCCCAAAGGCTGCCGGCTTAGCTTGCCGGTCTCTCTGAACCCTCTCGGCGGTAACTCTAGGAAGCCGTTGCCGCGGCTGCGTTTCGTGCCGATTAGTGACGCCGCAGGCGGGTTCCCCCTTTCCCGTGGGGCGCCCACGCTGCTACCTGCGGGCGGAGGCCCGAGCCCGGGCAGGGCGCAGCACCCCGCCCCGCTCGCCTTATACGGCGGCAAGGGCGAGGCGCCGCCGCCGTGGCCCTTCTCGAGTGGACCGCGCTGGGTTTTCTTCCCCTTGCCTTGTCAACTAACCCCCTCTAGCGCTGAAGCGGCCGTATCTGACCTGCGGGCTGCCGGCAGCGGGGAGGCGAGGGAGCGCCTCTCTCTCACGGACACCCCGCACCGCCCCGCAGCCCCGCGCTCCCCTCAGGAGGGCGGCTGAGGAGGGGCCGCCGCTCCAAACGCCTTTTCCTCCCCCGCCCTCCCACCCGCCGCCGCTATCCCCCGTGCGCGGCGGGCCGCTCGTTGGCTGGCAGGGCGCGTGTGCCGGAGCGCCCCCGGCGCGAGGCCGCGCGGGGCCTCCCGGCGGACCCGGCACCCGCCGGGCTGGGCGCAGCGGGGCGGCCCCGCGGCCGAGCTGGAGGGGGCGATCGCTCCGCGGGCGGCAGGGGAGCGGTGGCACCAAAAAACTGCAGCCGGCTGCGCGCCACGCAAATCAGGAGGGAGCAGCGAACATCACACCAGAGCCGCCTGATTTCTGATTGCTCCGCGGCAGAGGGGGAAGAGACAGAGACTGAGAGGGGCGAGCGGCACTGCCGTGGAAGGGAGGCGAAGGGGTCGGGAACGCCGCCCCGCAAGTTTCCTTGATGCCTTCGAGAGTGGGAGGAGGCGCCCGGCCCTTCTTCCCCTCCCGCCTCAGGAGCTCAGCGGCGGGAGTGAGACGCTCCACCGTGGGAAACTGAAGCCCCTCGGTGTTGTCTCCGGCCGGGGATGCAGGGCACCGTGCGGCGCGGACGGGGGAGGAGGCTGCTTCCGCGAGGGAGGCTGCTGAAGGTGCTGGGGGAGCTTCTGAGGGGCTGAAGGTGTCACCGGCCGGTGCCGGCGGAGGGAGCGGGGCGCGACCCCCCACCCCAGCCGCCGCCGCCTCGAAGTTGCAAGAGAGCCGCTTCTCGCGGTAGGGCGGCAGCGGGGCTTTCCGGCGCTCCCGCCCGCTCTTGCCCTCCGGGACGCCGCCGTGCCCCGGGACCCTGCTGGTGGATGCGCCCTCCCCGGCCAGTGCAGTTCCTGGCGGCGGCGGTGCAGGCAGAACAGCCCGCCGAGCCGCATCGGACCCCTCCGGGGCGGCGGGCTGGGGCGTCGCGGCGGCGTTTCCCACTGGCCTGAAGGAGGACGGGGAGCCTCGGCGGGCCGAGGACGCGGGTCGCTCGGCGGGCATCAGCCATGGGGTATTGTGAGGTGAGGGGATTGCTCTGGAGAGTCGGCCTCTTCCTCCCCCTGCTGACAGCGCGCCCCGCCACCGCCGGTCACGTCGCCAGCAACCACGGTAAGGGCGGCCGGGGCGGGGGGGAGCGGTGTATGGTGCGGGCGGACTCCCGACAACTTTCCGTCGGCCGCGGGGTGCGAGAGGCCAGCGAGGAGAGGGTCTGCACCTGCGCCCGGGATCGGCGGCACCGCCCAGCCCAGGGAAGCGGGATGGCGACCGTGGCGGGTGTCGGGGCGGCGGGACGCCCTTCGGCCGTGTGTGGTGGTCCCGCTGGCCCTTCTCGGTAGCTCGGCCTCTCCCGGCCGCTGAAGGGACAGAGGTAGCGCGGGGCCGAGTGCGGCGGCCAGTCGCCGCCCGGCGGCCACCCCCTCTTTGCCCCCTGTGCCCACAACCTCTCAAAAGTTGGGTGTTTGGCGAAAGAAGCGGTGCGGATCTGCTGCCTGCTCCCCGCTCCGGACCTCGTCCCGGGAGGGGCAAGGTGCCGTCCCCCGCCGAGCGGAGCCGGGAGGTAACGGCGCAGCTGCCGGGACTAACGGGGCGCCCGCGGGCTCTCCAAATCCACTCCTTAGCTGCAGGGGTTTGTGACAGAGCAGCTAAACAGCAGGGGAGCGGTAGCATCTTTTTATTTGAAATGTGGTTTTAAGGCTTAGTCCTGCCGAAAGCAAAGCGTTTTCAGAATGGCTTTGAGAGAGCTCACTGCGCGGTGAGAGAAATTGATGCTCGTCAGCCAACTGCTCAAAAGTGAATCACTGTCCTTAACACCTAATTTTTACGTGCTACGGTCTGATTGTCCGCTAAAATTCCCATTTAAAGTCTTTGTCACAGGTGCGTGTTCATGAGGTCCTACTGAAGACAGTAATTTAGTTCTTCAGGTTGTAATGCGTGCGTTTTAGAAAAATGCCTCTAAATTAATAAGGGAACCACCCGATCTAGAAAAAGAAAAATGCATAGCACATCCAGAGGATATAAATTCTTGTTAGGGAGAACTGAAAAAAAAAACAAACCAAAAACAAAACAGACCCTTAACTAATTGTGAAACGTCATTGTTACATGTTATCGAACATCCTGATAGAGCAGAGGTTTTCCTTAAGTGTTTGTTTAATGTACATCTCTCTTAAGTTGTGGAGGATGTATTCCTAAATTAGGAAAGTCTTCCCTTTTTTTTGAATATTATTTTTGTACAATTTAGTTTTCATGTTATGAGATTCTAGTGTGACAGTAGTGAAAATATGGGACCCGAAGGGCAGCTCTAAATGGTGCTTCCGACAGAAATTATTTTACCTGCTGTTTTTGAAAGGAGGGATGAAAATGGCTATGGTGGAAAGTAGTGATCAAACAAACTGGTTTTAGTCGTGGACTACTATAAAAATACATATTTCATGTGTTTTCACACTTCTGTTTTACAGTCCATCTTCAGTGTTGTATCTATATGGGCAAAACTAAAAAAAGATAATAAAATATCTATAAAAAATAGGAAAATATGATAGTATGGTCAGAAATACCTTGAGCAATCCGGGTCAGTTATGGCAAGGACATTACAGGTTTCCACCTCTTCTACATTAAACGTGATTAATAATTTCAGTTTGTAATTGTATAACATCCAGTCATGTCAATGCTGTATTAGGTTTTGCCCTTACTCATGTCTTAGAAGACATCAGATTTTCACAGCAGCACAACAGTTTTCCTTTCATGTCATTCATTAGTGCATGCTAATGTCTGCTACATTACTGCAAGGCCTAATGTGACATGAGTGTGGTTTAAACAAAAAAAAAATCTATTCACATGGATATAATTTTTACATAATAGAATAACCAAGACACCCCATATGCATCAAAGGTAAAGAATGTATATCAAGTAATGCAAGTTAGATTAGGTTTCTACATTAGTATTTGATATTCCTGGGTTAATTTAGTACTATTTAAATACAGCTCTTTAATTAGCAGGTGAAAAATGAGGACAGGAGTTACCAAAACTATTTAGCCCAAAGAAGGATCTGTCAAGGATGCAGCGTTTTTTTGATGCTGACAGAACTTTTCCCACCAAGTTTGGGTATTGAGGTATTGGCTGCATGAAGTACTGATGAATTACCTAACTTCTGAATTCTGAACTCTTTCTGCACCTTGTTTCAAAACTTCCAATAAAGTGAGGGACCTCTTATCTTTGCTACTGTCATTGTACCATAGAAGTCCAATATGAAGTGGAAGTCAACAAAATACATGCAAACTGAAAATTTACTGAAACAATATAGGTGCTTCAAAATGCACACTAAATAATAATACAATAATAAAGAATAATAAAATCATAGCAAAAATGTCTACTTTTAATGATTCTTTTATTTAAATCCAGGAATTGGATGAAAGAAAATTAGTACAACAAATAAGTTTCTAATTGTGTACAAACTTAAATGTCTTAAGTTTAAAATGCCAAGTTACTAACATTTGGAATCCCAGCTGTGAAGAATTTTTTTGAAATCTTGTGCAGTTAACTGAGAAAAAAAAAAATCCTGAAGTGTTCATCAGGTGATATTTTCAGAATGTACATCTTGGAAATATGTTTGCAATAATTACTGTTGGGTTTTCACTAACAACTGTAATAATTACAACTTAGCTTAGCTTTACAATTTGATATATTAGTCTTCTGGTTTGTATTTACTGGCATTAATACTAATGCTGGTTACACCAGCATT
This sequence comes from Megaceryle torquata, assembly GCA_024611175.1. Taxonomy (NCBI): domain Eukaryota; kingdom Metazoa; phylum Chordata; class Aves; order Coraciiformes; family Cerylidae; genus Megaceryle; species Megaceryle torquata. The sequence goes on along the minus strand of JANIJG010004077.1, from coordinate 22,045 downwards.
AATACTAAACTGCAAAGGAATGTTTTGTTTGGGTTTCTTGATAGTTTTGGGGAAAAAGATGGAAGGGGAATAAGTTCAGTAATCCACTTTGGTGACAGCCCTTCCACTCCATTCTTAATGCTTTATTTCTTGTTATTAAAGAGGGATTTTAATAGAATCAATATACTCTAGTTTTATAAATTACTAAGTTGGGATTAATATTTTTGTTTGTTTTCCTCAAACAGAAAGACTTTCGTTGTTTGTTTGTTTGTTTTTATACAGTACAGAGGCTTTTAGGTTGTTATTCTCCACCCAATAAATCAATGTGTGGTTTCTTACAGTATCTGTAGCAAGGCAGAAGCAATACTATTGAAAGGGAAGCAAGCTTACTCATTCATCTTAATGGAGTGGTGAGTTCAAAAACAAATTATGACCATGCCAAAGGCTAGTTTTTACTGCTAAGAAAACTCCTGTAGGTAGGCAAGGCCATGGAGCTGCATAGGAACAATGTCCCACTGCAGTCTGCAACACAACTGCTTGACACATAAGTCTCAATTAATGGTGTAGTGTGGGTGCTTGCATGTTCATCTAAATTTTCATTAGTTGTCCATGACATCCAGTTATGAACAAGTTGCATTATTTTGCAAGATTTCAGCCTGTGTTGTAGGCTTCTTGTTTGGTTGCCAGAACACAGTGAATTGGGTAATTACTCTCAAGCCTAAAAATACAGATAATAAGCATCTGAGCCGTGAACTTCTTTGTGCAGAACTTACATAAGCTTTTAAAAGAAAGGTTGCATCAGGTAACAGTTTGATGGTATCCCATGCTAAGCATGCATCCATGTATGTTTCCACATATATGTAAACCAGAAGGACTATACCCTGGCCTCATTGAAACTGTATCTGCAATTATGTGACACCGGACAATTTCTGAAGTCAACTACAGAACTTGCGTAGTATATAATGTGTCGTGTCCGTCATCGTATATAATGCGTCATGTCTGTCAGTGAACTGTAGAGAAGGAAGTTGTTGCTTTTTCAGTTACCAGCTATTGATACACCTTGTCAGGTTATGCAAGGTTGATATTTATTTGCTTCCTTCTAAAAGGCAGCTGTATTATTTTTCCTCCTCTTAAAAAAAAAAAAAAAAAAAGAGATAAGAAATAATGTCAAATGTCACTTCTGAAATTCATATAGTCTTTATTTTCAGAGTGATTACACTTGATGTAAATTGGGTATCTCAAAGTAGGTAATAAAACTTTTTGGATTCCAGTATTAAATTCTCAGATTACTAATGACCTTGAATTATTCATCATTTCAAATAACTTGGCTTATTTTTATTCACATATTTATTTTTACATAAGTACAATCCATCACACACAGCACTCTTTCTGCTTACAACACTCAGATTTTTCCTGTAGCAATGCAGAGACCAAGGACTAAGTGTCTGTAGGGACTGAACTTGTCTCTAAATGAGACTGATGTTTTACTGCTAGAGGGTATCTCTTACTTTGTGGACTTAAGGTACTGTGGAGAAAGCTGTGCTGCTGCCTCTGTTGTACTTGTCTTGGTGGATTCTGCTCTTCAGTTGTCCAGCTAGTATTTTTTGCAAGTATTTACATAATTTCAGAAAAATGAGAAAATTAAATAAACAAAACCATTTCAGTGAAAACATGTGTTTCCTTTTTAAGTGTGTAGATAAAAGTCACAAGCAAAATAATATTTTAGTTTCAAGCTATTAAGAAACTTGTAAAAACATTTTTACCGCTGTGTCCTACATCCATATAGACTTGAATGCTATTGAAGACTTTGGAAACTCAGCCACTGTAGATATGCATTAAATGACTTTTTATCCAAAAGCCTTGATATGTGTGCCATAAGTATGAGATGAACAGATCTGCAGTGAATGCTTCATGATATATTCCTGGTGTCGTATTTGACAGTACTGAGTAGTGTTTGGTTATTTAATATATAATTTGTTTATATAATTTGGTTTGGACAAACAAGAACAATATGAAATATTAAAAATTTATAGCTTAAGCAGATATTGTTTAAAACCAAGTTAGTACAATAGCTCTCATGTCATTTGAGGGTGTGAAAACATCACAGAGGAACTATAGTGTTTCTGAAAGTATGCAACTTGGCCTTGTTGAGAAAGGAGGCAAGTAAAAATTTAAGCTAAATGGTATAAGGAAATATGGAAAAAACCAAACTGAAGAGTTTGAGACAGTGAGCAGTGTTTTTTTATCTTGTATGATTTCTTCAGAGATCAGTATTTCAGTTTCAGACAGCCTTTTTTCTGCAGCAAGGAAACAAGCCAGCATAGTTCCCAGGAACCAGACTGTTACTAGCACAGAGGGGACAACTGTCCCACATCTGCCTCCTCTTCTGAGGTCATTTTCAAAGCCTCTGCTGCTGGATCAGATATACCTGGAGTTTGATCTGGAATTAACATTATTATCCTCCTATGAATTTAAATAGTTAATTTTTGGCCAGTCAGTGCTTCTTTTGGCAAGTCAAATAGGTTACGAAAGAGAAAAGGAAAAAGCATACAGGATTCTTTTTTATTTTTTTTATGGAAATATCCATATTTCCAAATACATATTTTTAGATCTGTTTACTTAGATCTGAATTCTACTTGAGGGTTTGTTTAGGGTATTGGATGTTAGGCTTTTCACTTGAGAATTTTAGAATAGTCAAAATGTTCCTGAAATTGTCAGTCAGATATAGAATATGTTAATATACAATTTATTGGCTATTTTTTCTTTTTTTTTTAATGAAATCCCTAGCATATTTAAAATCTCCTATAACTGATTAGTGATATTTAGAAATTGCGATGCATGTGCTATGAGAAGCATTTTATTGTTCTATCTCAATATGGCATAGCTTTGTTAGGATATATTCTTATTCCAGCTATGTGTGTAAGATGGAATGCTTCCATTAGGATCACTGGATTTCTATAACTTGGCATTGACAGAAAGAAGAGGCTGGCCTTCTGTTTGTTATTCCCATTAATATGCTGAACTCTGACAGAGAGAGAGAGAATGGTAAATAATATGGAAAAAGACAAGTAGGGAAATAAATTATTTGTCCAAAATCTATCCTGACCTCCGCAAACTATGTTATCATGCAGGAGAGGTGAACAAAAACTGTCTGTTGTGAACAATACATCTTCAGAGGCTGGTTTTAGACTTGTAAATGGTATGCCAATCTTTATGATAAAGTGTTGGAATGGAGAATTACTACTGAAAAGATTTTTCTTAGGTGATAAATGCATGAAATTGTTTGCAGGATTTCTTTGTTGTCTATACAAATCGACTTACTCAACTTTATGGGAAAATGATTCCCCAAACATTTATCTTAGATTATTTTCTAATTGTTGAGTGCCACTTACAATTTTTGGTTTTGTGAACTTCTATGTAGGCAACTTGTGTAAAAATCGGGATTTTTCTAGTAATTTTTTTTTTAACTTGAAATCGGTTTGCATGACCTATTAAATTTTTTTTTTTTTTTATTAATTACTTTTAGGGCTTTTAAAATGCATTTCCAAACATTTCTTTCCACTTCTGTACTTAATCCTTGAAGTGATCATCAGTCTGTTTCCAGACTGTGAAAAAGCCTGTAAAATTTAACAGTGAAATTATATTCAGCTGGTTCATTTTCGTTGTAATCTCCTTAGTCTTCTAGTCTATGGCTTATTCCAGCTCTTAGTTCTAAGGATGCTTTCATTATCAATCTTCCAATACCTTTTTCTTTTTGGGTAGGTAGACTATTGATCATTCCCACATCTTAAGAACAAATCTGTTCAAAACAGGTAGGCATTAAAGAGAAGTCACTTCAATTAATCCAGCATCCATTTGTAATGTATTAATTTTCATGTGTTACAGAACACAGCTTAGAGACCAATCTTGGCATTAAATGAACTGCATGTATTATATTGATACATAAAGCTTGTTAATACACTGTATTAAGAAAACAACCAACCCCAACCCATCCCAGCAAGACCCAAACCAAAAACCCCTAAAGCTTTTCCTAGCCAGTAGGAAATTTTTCCAGATTTAGTCTTCTCACTCACAACATAATTTTGTATGTTAGCATTTTTATCCCATAATGTCTTGGAGGTGTGCATTTCAACTAAATTCTATCATCCCATAAGAAACCCATAGAGATGCTGAATAGCTTGATAATGTTGATAATTTAGTAATTAGAGCTTTATTGATTTTAATCAGTGAAGGTGTTTTTATTTATGATACTGTACAAATAGTTTCCTGCTCTTTAAACAGTTGTTTCACAATATGCTATAGAATATCATAGAGTCACTAAGGCTGGAAAAGACATCTAAGGGCATCAAGTCCAGCCATCAACCAAACATTATAATGACCACGAAAGCATGTCCTGAAGTGCTATGTCTACACAATTTTTGAACACCTCCAGGGATGGTGACTCTACCTCTTCCCTAAGCAGCCTGTTCCAATGCTTCACCACTCTTTTAGTATAGAATTTTTTCCTAATATCCAATCTAAAACTCCCCTGGCACAACTTAAGCCCCTTTCTTCTCATCCTATCACTAGTTACCTGGGAGAAGAGACCAACACCCATGTCACTACAACCTCCTTTCGGATAGTTGTTGAAAGCAATAACGTCTCCCCTCAGCCTTCTCCAGACTAATGAACTCTCAGCTGCTTCTCATAAGACATGTTCTCCAGCCCCCTCACCAGCTTCATTGTCCTTCTCTGAACTCACTCCAGCTACAAAATGTCTATCCTACACTGGGGTGCCCAGAACTGGACACAGTACTCAAGCTGCGGCCTCGCCAGTGCTGAGTACGGGGAAATAATTGCTTTCGTACTTCTGCTGGACACACTTATTTTTGATGTCATAGTATGCCTCAGCCTTTAAGCCAGCAGATACTATTACTTTGTTTTATGAATCTATTTGCATTCTGAACACATAAAGCCTCAGTAATCATTATGTGTATTTAAAGAGAGTAGGGATATTTTGATGTTTAAGACTAGATTAAAAAATGCTGAGATATTCTTGACTGACATTTATTTTCACAGTCCAGTAAGGTCAGTTTTTTAAAATTCAAAAAACATTTATGAGGAAGTTATATCTAGATTGAAAATAAAATTTCATTTCTGTAATCTGAGGATTTAAAATTTCCTCTCTAAGTGTAAAAATGTGAAATTCATGATAAACAAGGATTCTGAAATTTTGATTCAAAACCCTAGAAAGATTTCATTATGGAAAAAATAATTAAATAACACTATGTAGAATAAAGTGCATGAGCATCAAACACAGACTTGAAACAAGGTGAGTCAAGAACTATAGATTTGAATCTTTTTCCTGTTCTCTGAAAATCTCTAGAGAATATATTATAAAATATGTTTTTAAATGTTTTTAAGCATTTGTCCCTAACTCTGCCCACATGCACTTCTCTGCCAAACCCCACACCATGTTTCAAAGTTCTGTGTTTCTGTGATTTCTCTCTACCAAAGATGAAGACAAACTGAAATACTGAGGAAAGATTGTATCCTGATTTTCTTTGCATTACCCCCCAGGCCATGCTTCATTCATTTGGCCACCAGCTTCATGACCCTTAACATTTCTTCAAACTGGTGTTAGTTACTGTTGCTTGAAATACTCTTCTGAAAAATATGGAGCTTGAGGGGGGCTGGTGCAACAGAGAAGCCCACGTATACTCTCCAGAATGTTGCTGTCAGAGAAGATATATGATCAGGCCAGGCTTCTATCCATGGGTCTGTCTCCCTTATGCCAGCTGGTACAAAACAGTCCCAGCATAAGAAACATGTAGAATGTCTTATCTCCTTTCATCCAGTTTCCCTTTTTTGCCTCTTTCCAGAGTTCCTCATGTTGCATGTGTTCATACTTTAAAAATCTAGGAAGAAACAAGAATTTAAAGGTGTAATACTCTATTTTAATATAAATACTTGGTTTGTTTTCAGGCAGGTTTGTAAGAAGGTGGTAGACTTTATTCCTCTTAAGAGGGGTGGTTTCATTTGTTCTAAGTTGACTGAATTCCAGACAGTCTTTGAAGGTGTCTACTGTTTGCTGACAGGTTCTCTAAAAAGAGCAATGCCAGATTAATGAGGGCTAGATGTCCAGCAGCTCCTCGGGGGTCAGCACAGCTCTGTTGGATAGAGTAAGCAATGCTTGTGTGAGAAGTGCTAACATAAGCATAGCAATCCAGAGTGAACATTTTAATACATGGACATTTTAACTGCATTTATAATGCAGCATTCCTTCATGCCAGCAAGTTTTTGAAAAAGTAGAGGTTTTACTTGTCATAAAATCAGTGCTGTGTCGCTTCTATGCACAAAGAAAGGTGGGCAGTAGGCACCATCTGTAACAAACCACTGTGAAGGTACACACACAGAATGAGGACATAGTAAAAGGTGTATTTACTGGGAGCTCTAGCGTCTCAATCCATTTAATGGCTTCTCCACCTAGAACAAAAGGGGAAAAGTCACATATAGCAAACAGTATCATTGATGCATGTAATGAGTGATTTGTCTTGGCTGGGGACCCTTGGTTAGAGTGTACTTGCGGCTGTAATTTGTATTCTCTGGCTGCTGGTTGATTCTTAGCTTAAAATAAAGGAATAAAAGAATAAATTAGAAAGCATTTTGTAAAATAATGCACTAGAATTTTAATTTTGTTTAAAGTGGTTATCTCTGAAATTTCCTAGGCCAGTTTTCCCAGTGGCTTCTAGCTGCTGGTTTAAAATCAAATTCTATAGGAAAAAGTATCCTAAAATTTAAAATTAAATTGTTCAAATATATTTTGGACATATTAGAAAATATGAAAGGAGACCTAGCCATTTTTTTTTTTTCTGCAGTGCTTCCATTTTTTGTGGCCGGAAATGGATTGCGTGAAAAACATTTGAAAGATATTTCAAAATGTGGTTTGAATCCAGCACTTTCTGCTAAACAAAGTGAGACTGTATAAAATTGTATAGTCCTTCATACTCTTCTGTGTCTGTCTGCTGAAGATCTTTTAAGAGGAAAGTAAGGGAAATGTAAGATCTTTGTCTCTGTTAAATTGCTTTTGTTTGTATTGCTGAAGGTGCTGAATGATTACATGACAGAATGAGAAAAGAACATCCCCTCAGAGAGTTATGTTAGATTTAATAATTCACTTCAGTGGAGTTAATTTCTTAAAGCAGCATTTCATTTAGGTACATATGAATAGTATTAGTATTTAGGAATGAAGAAACATGGTAAGAGGTGTGGCATGCATGAGCTACTCAGCCAACCTTGCACTTGGACTCTGCCATCAGATGCAATAGAAACCTAAACTTTGTTCTTGCTGAGACAAGAGCAGGAATGTTTACCCTGTGATTTTGGTATATAAGGCATGTCATTAAATGACAGTTTTCCAGACTGAGAATTTCAGAAAGAATTAGCTTTATTTGCTTCTTTAATCATCTCATGATAATGGCAAGAATTTGCCTTTGTGAAATAGTTTATATTGGAAGTGGTAAAGATGTGTTGTATTCCAAGGAAGAGGAATGGTTGGTTGTGCTGCACAAAGAAAGGTCTACTAGAGAGAGATATTGTATAAAAACTGCTTCTGAAGACATCTAGAACTGTAAAACTCAAGTCAGGAAATCAGATGGTGTTCCATGTCATGTTAATGGTTCCCCTTGATGCAGATGAATATAATGATATCATATGCTCCATTTTTCTACAGGCTGTCTTACAGGGCATCTCCTCTAGTGTACAGAAATGAATGTTAGTGGTTGCAAGGAGTCCAGTGTTTCTTGTTGCCATTGTTTAATATGTGGCTCTAATGTGAACATGAGGCTGCACACAGTTATTTTTTTCAGTGTTGAATCTCTTCAAAACTATTATTTTTCACAATATTCTTTTGAGTAAGTGTCATTATAGCCACTGAACTGAGGAGAAGTTAAAGGCCAAAGCCTTTAGCTTTGTTTTATTAATTTTTTTAGTTTGTGATACCCACTGTGTATTCCAATAAATTAGTTTTTTCATGTGATTGGAGGTAGGTGGCAGAGGTACATATAACATCTTGGGTTTCAGTGTAGTCTTCAGTGAAACTCGGTTACCTTTTTCTTCCTGTACATAACTAAATTTTTCTTTGCTAGTACATTTTGATCCTATTTTAAAAATCATGATATATCAAAACTCAGTTTGTCAAAAGGCTTAATGCAGGAGAAATGGACTTGTACTGCACAAATTAAAGATTTTAAACTTTCTTTCCATATTGTGTACCTGGTCTGTTAGCCTTCCTGAAGTCAAGGCCTCAACCTCACAGCAGAAGCCTTGGGCATCTGGCCCACAGAGCTTGGGCCAGTCTTGGGAACCACTGGTCTTTGATGTAGACACTGAGCCATAGGGACTACTTCAGTTTTCAGTTTTCCTAACTTTTAGGTGTGGGATTTAGTAATCCCGCTAGTGTAAAAATGTAGTTAATAAGAGATTTCCTTTCCTACTGCAATTTTTATATTTTAAAAAGTTCCATTTTTTTTTCTCTCTGTCTTTGCGTATCATTCACATAGGATGAAGCTTTATTTAGATTGACAGTGTAATCCTGTACTAAATTATCTGAATTACTTAAGGCAAGAGAGATGCCATCTTCCATGGCATAAGCACTAGTTGGTAATGAATGCATGCACCTTGTCATTAGGTTATGTTAAGCAGCAAAGTAATTTTGAAACTTGCAAATAAAATAGGCTCATTTTCATGTAACACACCAGGGTTGTCCTCTCTAGGTTGCGCAAGAGCTCTAATGGTCTTGACCTCCCATTTTGTGGCTCTTTTTATCACTTCAGCCATCCTTCCCTTTCTTCTCTCTTTTTACTGTTCTTAACCTTACTCTTCCACGTGATGCCTTCTGTCCATCAGTGCCCACAATTTCATTTTTATGTCTGTTTTTCATTATTTCATTTCTCATTTTGCTGTATTTGATTTGGGATGTTTGTCTTCCTTGGCCTTCCATTCTGTCTGAGCTCTGAATGAGATGAGAGAATGTGGATGAAAGCTTTCTGTACTCGTTGACTTGGAAGCCGGAAGATCCAATGAAAGGACTGTCTTGTGCAGCCTCACAGTCTTAATACGGAGTATGCTCACTTGTTTTATGGTAACAGTATCAGCACAGTCAAATTGATACGTAGAGTCTAAGGATGGAATGCACCAAGCATAGCTGAACTTTGGCAGTGCCAGTACAGATTGCTATCGTGAATGTGTTCAGCTGGGTAAATGTATGCTTATAGCAACGGACATTAGTGAATGTCTATCAAGATGCTCCAAAACACAGAAATGCTAGTGTTCTTTAAGTAAAGGTGAAAAAGATATTTTCCCATCTCTTGCTCTTGGAAATGTGTAAACAGTTTTGTTTGAGTTATTTTTTTGGTGGAAGTCCACTTTAAACATAGAGCTTGACATAGAATATTTTAATTTGGAAAGTGTTGAAATGGCAAAAAAGTATGTTGTAAGATACGAGAGTTAAGTATCATGAGCCATAACCATAGTTAGAGTGGAAGCTACACTTGTAGCTAGTTTCTCATTTTCTTCCTTTCTCATGGCACACCTGTTGCTGCCACAGTATATCAGAAGTTCCAGTAATCCTTAACCTATTCACTTTACTACTAATAATATTCCTTACTAATTTTGTAACAAGTAGTTTTGATTTTAAATAATGTCCCGAAGCCTTAGCATTAGTGGGTTTCCATTATATCAGAGGAAATTAGGAAATTATTTTTAGTAGCTATAGTCTGATACATGTATTTTATAGTTGAGAGATGTGCCTCAAGAAATAAAAGCTGATTGAAATTGGTGCCACAGATGGATATTTTGAAAACAGAAAAGAAAATCAATAATAGATTAGGCTTGATTAGATGTTGACATTTAGAACTGCACATACATAATGTTAAACTTTACTGACAAGAGGCAGTGTTCTTCCTGATTTGCATTTGTATATCCATTCTTGATTCAGGTGGATCATGGTACATACATTGTAAAGGTTAATGAGCAAATTACCATATAGCTCATCTGATTGTTCAGGCTTTAGCCTAGAGGGCTGAATGTTTTATAATCTAGGTTGTTCTATGTGGAACCTAATTTAATTAATTTTGTTGTTGTTGTTATATGAAATACTGAATTGCTTGAATGTTTAGATGAGTCCACAATAATTTATGGACTGATCTTGTGTCCATACACTTGTTTTACTCTGCCTCAATTTAAGCATAGTTGTACCTGACTTGCATTCTTTTTAAAGGAAAAGAGAGTGCAGATCATGGTCTTCAGTTACTTCCTTTCCATTTAATAAATATTTCAGTGATCCTAATATAGAGCATTATTTCGTCTTGCTGTGTATTTTTTGTCAACAATATCTAGCTGTTTATTCCTATTTCAATTTTTTTCCTCATCAGTTTTTAAGGCAGAACAGTACTTTCACCTCCTTCAACAGGATTACCAAATAGATCTGTTCACTCAGTTGGCCTTTGAAAAAATTTAAGGCTTTTCCAGTTCATAACTGAAAGTGATTGAAAAATCCCAAGAAGTTTGTTAACCCTGCCTCTCTGCCTTGCAATTCCAAAAAATACCCTTTTCTTTTACATATGATAGTTTGGAAAATAACTGTGTTGTTATTACTGCTCAAGGACGGAAGATGCTTTGGTTTACACTTTGTATTTTTCATTTAAGCCTCACCTTCATAGTTTGAGGGGATCACTTCCATGTCAGGAGAGTGCATCCTTAGCAAGTTTGCTGATGACATAAAACTGAGGGGAGTGACTGATCTGCAGAGGGTCGTGCTGCCATCCAGAAGAACCTTGACAAACTCGAGAAACAAGCTGACAGGAACCTCATGAAGTTCAACGAAGGAAAATGCCAAGTCCTGCACCTTGTGAGGAACAACCCTGTGTACCAGTATATGCTAGGGACCACCCAGCTGGAGAAAAGCTTGGTAGGAAAGGACCTGAGTGAGGACACCAGGGCAGATGGTGTCCTGGGCTGCATTAGGCAAAGCACTGCCAGCAGGTTGAGGGACGTGGTCCTTCACCTCTAATTAGTGCTGGTGAGGCTACACACCTGGAGTGCTGTGTCTGGTTTTGGGTTCCTCAGTACAGGAGAGACAGGGACATACTGGAGAGAGTCCAGCGAAGTTCCACAAAGGTGATGAAGGGGCTGGAGCATCTCTCCTATGAAGTAAGGCTGAGAGAGTTGAGACTGTTTAGCCTAGAAAAGAGAAGTTTTGGGTGGGGATCTTATCCATGAATATAAATACCTGAAGGAAAGGTGGAAAGAAGATGGAGCCAGGCTCTTTTCAGTGGTGCCCAGAGGCAGTGTACACAAAGTGAAACACAGGAGGTGTCATCTGAACATCAGGAAACATGTTTCTTGTGTTTTAAGAGACACTTCACTGTGGTGGTTCTCAACCACACTATGGTGGACTTGGGCTTTGGGAACATGACACTGGGAGGGTGATGGAGCATTGGCACAGGTTGCCTAGGGATGTTTTGGAGTCTCCCACTTGGAAGATACTAAAAAGCTGTCTATACATAGTCCTGGGCAGAATGTCCAAGGTGGCCTTGGGTTGATCAGGGAGGATTGGACAAGATGACCTCCAGAGGTCCCTTCCCATTGCAGCCATTCTGTGAATTGGCAAAACACATCACTAAGCAATCTGAATTTTAGCTGGGAATGTTTCTGTTTCAGTCAGACTTGTCTTTTCCTAGCCCCACCAATACTTGTAGCTTTCCATTGCATTTAATTAAAGGACCTGGACAGTGAAGGGACATACGTGGAAGAAGAAAGTAAGTTGATTAGAAATTGAGAGCAGGTTAAATATTTTTCTTTGCACTGTAACTCTCTAACAATATTTTAAAACCTGAATAATAGTATGTTTGGGGGTTTTTAATTAATTTTGTTCTCTTCAGAACTTCTGGCATAGGAGGATGTGTGCCATTTTGTATTGATAAATTATGTCAACATTAAAATCTGCATTGGTAAAAATGAAGCTGTGAATAATCGGTGTCATTCCAGATATTTCTGCAGTGTGCCACATTCTATAGGATCATTTCAAGAGGAATCACTTCAGACATAATTGTACTAGACACTATTAAAATGTGCAGATTCAAGAGAAACAAGTTTGTGTGACAATAAAAGGCACCGTGACTTTCTTAAAGGGAGATGTAGGTATAGGAAAGGACAGCTGGGCCATTTGGGTATCAGAGCAGAAAACCAAGACCAAAGCTAGAGAGATAATAATCACATAATGAATATACATGCTATATATTCATTTTATTGCTGTAAGGCAATGCCCCAGAGAAGCACAATGGCTTCTAGATCAACTGTGACTGAAGCAAGTATCACAAGGCACACCATAGAGAATGGGAGTTTTATAACATACAGTATGCAATAATCATGCCAAGCCAAGCTTGCTGATAGAAATAATGCACATACCAGTTGGTTTTAATAAACCCAAACTTCCAAATATTGTGAGGTAGACTCAGAAGTAGAGCTTTCAGTAGAGGTTCTTTTTATTTCTTTTGAGATGCCTGGCCTAAGTATCTTCTTAACTTGTACATGTACCTTGCAACAAGAGTTGACCATGTGTTCTGTTAGTAGGTAATTTACACTGGTGTTCTGTACAGCCTCCCTATCAGCTCCCAGTGAGTTTATTAACTACTCACAGCCCAGTGTTGGTGGAATTAGATTAATTAATGTAAAGGACTCACCCTATGACGTTGGAAGGTCCCATTAATGCACTTGAAATTCCAGAAGTACGAGTGAATGAAAATATCCCCAAGTAGCACAATTTTTTCACAGCAGAAAAATAACATGTCCATTTACAAATAAAGATGGATGAAGTGAGTCATCTGAAACTGCACTCAGTTATGTAAATAAAATTAAGGATACACTGTAATTCAAACTTGCAATTATGGTTTATATAAAGGGCATAAAGGGACTGTCTAGAACTTTATCACAGAGCTCAGGTCTAAGTACAAGATATTTACCAGACCATGCTGATGTTACAGAGTGTGAATGATACCAATACCAAAGTATATCAAAGCAATATCAAAGGGTGGCAATGGAAGAGAAAGACAGTGAAGCAGAATTGTCTGTTTGGGGTTATTACTGGTAAGCTCTTTTTTACTATAAAGGTTTGTTTGTTTTTTGTCTCTTTCTATTGTAGGAATTTTGTTCTGCCTGTGAAACATTTAAAAATTGGTTAAAATGAGTAGTGGGGTTGAGTGAAGTGTTCCAATGTGCTATATCAGGAAAAATGCTTTTCAGGGTTTGTGTATCTTGCTCATATTCTCAGAGGAAGACCAATTGCCACCATCTGAGCACATAATTTTCTACCTCTCCAGGTCAGAAAAGGCTGCCGAGGCAATTTGTGGCTGGACATGTAATGTACTTTACTTACTAGGTTCATAAGGACTGCTACCTTCAAAAATAATGATAATAAAAAAGTAACAATTCCTGTTATGGGCAGGTTCTTCATCATACCCTTCAGTTAAGAATCTGCTTAGTTAAACATCTTCGTTTTTATAGTGTGTTTCGGAGAGGAGAAAGTGAGTTGATATTCAAGATGTGCAAAGAGTATTTGAAGAAGTGTTCATTCTTTTTCATGAATGTATTTAAACTTTTAGCTGTGATTATGGATGCTTGAGTCTCTGACCTAAGGGATTCTTTCTTTTCTGATATCCAATGTTCTTATGTCCAAATGAGATGCAGTTACACCAAATTCAGTGAATACATTGCCCAAATGACTTGATTATTTGAGCTGCCCTGTAGTAGCTCAGGTTGACTTCACAGATATTCAGCATGCATCCAAAAAAAAATATTTTTAATGTTTGGGTTTTGAAGCCTTTACTTCATGGAACATATGTTAAAAGGTTTTTGTTCTGGTTTAAACTAAGAGAAAACTATGAAAGGCATTAAAGAAATAGTCTTGATATGAAATGTTTTATGAATTAAAATTCTTGTTGGTGAGCTTCGTGGAGGTCATATTTTTTGAGCTGAGGTAAATATTTCTGCAGCTATAAGGTACATAAGTATGGTTTTCATTGCAGTGAAGTATACAATTTATGACCAAAGCTGCTAAAAGCAGCAGAGAGCTCTCTTTTTTACAGATAATGAGATGGAACGGTACATTTTTTATAAGGGACAGCAGAAGAAAATAGAAGAAGAAAGAACAGATAAAAAATCCATGTTCTTTGTAACATGAATATTGTAATTTACAAAATTTTGGGGTTAGTTTGGTGGGAAAAAGTTGTTCATTCAATAATATATCAACTCTAGGTTTGAGCTTACAGAATTGTAGACTCCAAGATGGTTCTAGCACTTTTAAAAATGTACCTGATTTTAAAAATATACAAAATAAATTAATTCCAGTGTAGGGTACGGAACAAGTGTCATCAGCTTGAGTCCTGTGGTTCAATTTTTATTGTTCAAAACTGCTGCAGTTCATAAAATGCAGTTTTACAGGCTATTAGTCCATAATGTGGGTTATGTCCTTTGAAGACTTATGTTAAAGATAAATGCAGTAGTTGAGAAAGATCTATATTGCAACTCTGTGCAGAGGGTTCAAGAAATATTTAAGTGCTTTTTACTGTGTTCCAAAAGGAAATGGGTTGGAGGGGAGAAATTACTGTTGGCTTTGAAGACAGGAAAGGAAATCAGCAATGGAAGAGTCAGTTTATTATTTAGCAAGTGGCTTAATTTAACTTGGAGGTGAGAAAAATATTTTACTATAACATTACTGACATTGAAAGGTTTTTTCAGTTGTTTTTGATGGAAAAAATACTATTTGTGTTAGTGGTACACGCTAAGACTGTTTACACTGCATCAGGTGGCTCTGTTGACTGTTACAGGAACACAGGATTGTGAGTGAGCTTTCTTACCATAAGTAAATGCCTCATATGATGCTGTGTAAAAAAATTATTACTTTTCATCTTAAATCTATTTAAGTGATGTTCCCTCATGGCTCCTGTTAGAGGGTTGTTCTGAACTTCAGTGCTGTGAAGTTAAAATGCATTTATAAACCGCATTTATTTGTGATTGGTGCTTATTCATTTATGCTTGTGCTGGCATTGTCCCAGATCTTAAGAACATATTATCATCCTCTTGTAGGAGGAGTCTATCTCTTCTTTTGGGTCTTGGCATGCTGTTTTAATCTCTCATTCAAGAGATTTCTGATCACAATGACAGTTACAGTTGCCTTTGTTCTTCATCCTGTTTTAATTCATTCTTTCTTAAACAAAAAATGGTCAGAACCATGTGCAGCTCAGCTAGATAGATTTTACTGGTACTTTGTGCAATAGTAGTATTTTTATTAGAAATACCTGACGTTTTCTGTCATGGCATTTTTCTCCCTGTATTCCTGTGTTTATTGCTCCTTGGTTGGCTTGTCATTAGCTGATACATGCACGTATTATCTTCTCTGCCATTAGGTTTCCACTTCATACAAGAAATTCTCCTTGGCTTCCCTTAGATTGTCTAATGATTCATATTTAATGTCATTCCTTCTTTATTATCCCAGATATGAAGAATCATTCCTTCTCTCCCCATAGCCCCCCACATAGTGTTCCGGCTTTCAGTTGTGTTGACAATGCCTCCCACCTTTCCCATGGAAAAAAAAAAAATCATTAGAACAAGCTTATTTTGGCCAAGGACATTACTTAAATATTAAAAAAGATCAGTCTCATGACTAATCTTTGAAGGAATTGCACTGTGAGTTGCACAGTTAAATACTGTCTGTCTCAAAAGCATGCACTTCCTCACCTCTTTTGCTCTCTATTTAAAGCAGCTAAAAACTGTTTTACAGCTTTTTTTCAGTTTCCTAACCCAGATTTATTTCTGACATTTATACAATAAAATATACACAATAAGCTAAAATATTCACTACCAGTGTGGTGTTGCCACACAAATAGTTATTTAATGATATGTTAACTGTAAAAAACCCCATAAAATATTTCATAGTTTTTGTTGATTCAAAACACTTTTCGGTTTATATAATTCTGAAATAAGGCTGAAAGAAGCACCACATTCTCAAAGTCAAATTGAATGAAATCATCCTCAAATTCAGCTGTAATTTTACCTTAATGCATTATAATTCAGATGTCAGCTTTTTCTTCCGTAATTTGATTCTGCTTGGCTATTAAGATCACTCAGTACTTTGTTTTATTGCTCTTCAATGGAATAAATTAAGCTGTATAGCAATATAAAAGATAATATTCATTGTTATAAATTTGGCATTTACATGAATGAAACATCTTAAATTCCCTCTTCATCTGTTTTAAATTAAGTATGAGATTTAAATCTCTTGTTCTGATTGAGAACAAGCACTGGAAATGAAGGGACTGTGGACAATCAAAAAAGCACACTGAGATTCTGGTCAAGGCATTCATTATTGTTGGCAGGAAACAACATTAAACAATAATTGATTGCATTCATTTAGAGGGTAGAGAAACCTGCCATGAGATACTGTTATATTCATAGTCTGAGAATGATTTTAAACAGGTGGGAAAGTGAGAGTAACAAGCACAGTATTTCAGACTTTCAGGTATGGTGTTAGCTAGCTCTTGTAAGAAAAGAGGCCTTAGACGAACATGGGTTTATGAAATATGTGTAATAAATTCATATTCAATTTTAGATATTATGTCCCTTTATAGTTGCTTTTTTAACTAGGGATGTAGTTGTACACTTAATGTTCACCCTAAAATAATTCCTTTTAATGCTGATTCTCTCCATCTCATTTCTTTCCTTTAATCCTTCCTTTCCTTCATTTCCATGAAGTTTTCCCATACAAACGTTTGTCTACAGGCTAGCTATTTCTCCCTTGCATTCCTCAATCAATCTTCGGCCTCTCTGAAGTTCTACCACTACCTCCACAAGAATGTATTTCTTTTTAGCCTCATGAATTCACATTATGCTTTTGTAAAATTGTCTTACTGCTCTAGTCTACCCACTCAATCCCTTCTCTGGTCTGTAGGCATCATCAGTCTGTTGGTCCTTAAGTACTTTTATCAAACTGTTCTTCCCACAGCATCAGGCTTTCACTGGGTTTTTCCTTAGCTGTCAAAGCCACTCACTTGGTCTTTGAGTAAAAATATCTGCCCTCAACCAGCTGATGTTTGGTCTTAGAATCTATTTATGTGGCCTCTGGCCTTGCCACAAACACCCAATTTGCTGCATCTCCACTGTGTTTTTTCATTCTTGCTGCTTTGCTATTTGCCTCTTTTGCAGGTCACAGTGTTTCTCCAGTTTTACTTCTGAATCCTTTGTAGTCACAACTAGACTCGGACTGCCTATGCAGATAGAGATGCCACCCTTTAAAATTAAGGAGGGACCATTTTTAGGGAAGACAAAGACACTGAATTACCTGCTCTGTAAATCTGGAGGTGGGTGAACTAGCTGATTCTTCTTCTGTCTCATGTTTCTGACTTTTAGGGCAGCTAGTGCTATAGAGGCCCTGCAGCAACCTGCAGACCTTGAACAGCCCCAGCTCTCAGCCTTTCTTCAGAGTAGAGGTGTTCCAGCCTGCTGGTTATTTTTTTGTGTCTCTCCTCTGGACGTGGTCCAAGGTCAAGGGAGGTGATTTTGTCCCTCTACTCTGCTCTGGTGAGGCCCCACCTGGGGTACTGCATCCAGCCCTGGGGCACCCAGCACAGGAAAGATATGGACCTGTTAGAGCAGGTCCAGAGGAAGGCTATGGAAATGGCTGGAGCACTTGTCCTGTGAAGAAAGGCTGTGTGTTGAGGTTATTCAGCCCGGAGAAGGGAAGGCTTCAGGGACACTTTATTGCAGCTACTTTATATATTAAGGGAGCTTGTAAGAAAGACTTTTTACCAGGTCCTGTAGTGACAGGACAAGGGGCGATGGTTTACATTGAAAGAGAGTAGTTTTATATTGGGTAGAAGGAAGAAACTCTTTAAAATGAGGGTGGTGAGATACTGGAGCAGGTTGCCATGAGAAGTTGTGAATGCCCTGTCTGTGGAAACATTCAAGGTCAGATTGGATGGGACTCTGAACAGCCCGATCTAGTGAAAGAGCAGTGTCCTGCCCATGGCAGGTATTTGGACTAGCTAATCTGTAGACGTCCCTTCTAACCCAAACTATTCTCCAGTTAGTTAATTCTATGATATACTGGTGAGCCTTCCTGACAAATTGAGCTTTTTCACTATGTTGTAGTATTTAAATAGGAGCGTAGATAATATAATTTTTAAATGATTCCCTATTTTTCCTTTAATAGAGTAATTAATCTCCACAGTCATGGTGCTGGTTATCTCCTGACATTTTCTGGTCGCAATCATTTCAGACAGATGGCAACAGAGAAAAAAATCTGAAGAAAAACGATATAAAGCATATTTTAATTCAAACATTATCTTCATGATAATCATTCAAATATGAAGGTTCCTGTATTCTGCATCAACAGTGTGGAAGTAATATTATATAGTTTATATTTGGCATTGCCTTCAAAGTCACTTGGCAGCGCTCCAGTGCTCCTCAGTGACACTCCTCTTGCATCACTGGGTTGTGTAACAGCCACTTAAGTCTCAAGTAGCCTTTTTGAAGCGGTGCTTTGAACTAAGTAAGTCACAGAGTGCTGCTGCATTTCCAGCAGTAGTGATGTAGTGCTGTACCTACCACATCACTGTACTCAGGACCTGTGTTCATTTCAGTCAGTGGAAGTCTCACAAAAGCTTTCCACCTTTATATGTGTTACATGTGACAATCCGTGGTTACCAAAAAGACTGTTCTCAGTCTTACCAGAAGGAAAGCATTTTGTTTAATGGTTTTTGGTTTTTTTTTTAAAGTATTAGTACTATGCTGTTAGGTTCCAACAATTTATTTTTTTTTTCTTCTGCTACCATTTAAAGAGCTGTGGACTAGAAAGAGATATATTGTAAAATGTTCCCTGTATCATATCCAAATCACTTCTTGCACTCTAGAAAATGTGAAAAAAAAAATGCTAAAATAGTATGGAAAAGCAATCTTTTTACTTTTCCTGATGTGAAATAGAAAAAAAAGTTCATTTTCTCCAATTAGATTTTCATTTAGTCACAAAAGAAAAAACAGATGATAACCATATACTGTTGGATATGAGACTACTTACTAACAGACCAGGTGTAACAGTTTACTCCATGAATGTTGGCATTCTCAGATGTATTTTATACTCTCCAGTTATCCTTGAAATTTTAATCTCCATGTATGTGCATTAAAGTATATAATTCAAAGCTGTGTGTAGTAGGGGTGAGTACTCCATGCTTTCCCATCTTTTAAAGCAATTTGATCTTTAGTTAGATAGTAAAAACTTATTTTCTGTGAAGGAAATGACAGGTTGTTGCATATTTATTAATTTATAATATTAAAAGTATTGCAAACCTGATTATTTTGTAAAAACAATCAATCTTTCATGCTCGTGTTCCATTGTAGGTAAAGAGACTGAAATTTTTAAAGCTACCAGTTATTAGCATGTACTTCAGCTCGACAGCCTGACCTAGCACCTGTAAAATGTTCATGCTGTGAAAGCTTGGTGCTTGACACCATAAATGGTAAATGAAGAGGTAGTGGAAAAAGTGACAGACTCAGTGAAAGAGAGAATTACAAAGCTAAAAAACATGAAACTGTGTGGCTATGTGGATATTTAATCAAAGGAGATAAGAAACATTCTATCATGAATATAATGCTAGGATATCTCTGGGAATATTTGTCATGAGTTGAACAACTCTTCTTTCTAATAAGTTGCATTTACTTTGGTGTATTTTTGAGACTCTGCATTAAAAAACCCAAACATTTAACGTAGCCAAATGTTAACCTCATTTTCTGAGTTGCCTTTGTGTTCCTTCCTGGAAGGTTTTTTTCATATGATTTCTGCTAAACTCTTTTTCTGTACATCATGGCACTTTCAAACTACAGCAGTAAGGCCAACTATATTATATATTTCACTTCCAAAGTTGATAACAGGCAAATGAGGTGCTCCTTCAGGAAGCAAAGGAGAAATACTGATCATTTTGCTTGAAAGCACTAACCTTTGAAAGTCGTGACTGCTTCTGCTTTCAT
Source organism: Megaceryle torquata (assembly GCA_024611175.1). Taxonomy (NCBI): domain Eukaryota; kingdom Metazoa; phylum Chordata; class Aves; order Coraciiformes; family Cerylidae; genus Megaceryle; species Megaceryle torquata. The sequence goes on along the minus strand of JANIJG010004077.1, from coordinate 2,011 downwards.
GTGCCCACAGCTTGTGGCTTTAGTGATGACTTGCCTTAACTGCTGACAACTAAAATCATTACTAACCACAAGCAGAAAAAATAAAAGTGTAGGCTTGATAGCCCTCCCCTATCTTTTATATGCCACTTGCTATTTTAGGTCATTAGGGAGATCAGGGAGCATGTCCTTCTATTTGAATATGAAATACTAACTTCATCCTGCTTATTATGGTACTGGCATAGATCTGTAATGGATAATAGTAGTAATGTCCTGTCGTTTCTGGAGGCTCATTTCTGGGGCTTGTGGATGAATTCTGGGTGGTACTTCAGACTGCAACAATGGAACAGATGGGGATTGAACAGCTCTGTACCTCTTCATACAGACATGGTTAGCACAGTTGTTGGCTTGGGAAAGCAGTGTAGGCAAGACCTGCCATTTATGGTCTATATGAACTGTTTGCTTTCTGTATTGTAGCTTATCTGCCTGCAAGACAGTAATGTCCCCGTTTCATTTTATGATGTAAAAATACGGATTGGATGGAGGTGAACTCTTACTTAGCTGCCAAGAGTTAAGGAGTTATGCTGCACTACAGAACTAGAAGACAGAGAGAGTAGTAAAGAGTCTTTGGCTTCAGTGGTCATGTCCATGCCACCACAGAAATGCCTGCCTTCTCATTTCATGCCTGGAACTTCCTCAGCTGTTGTTCTCATGTCTGATTTGCCTGTATGTCACAGCTCCAGACTCCTGATTTTTTTCTCTCAGCCTGTCTGAAACAGCCCACTCTGCAGCTCTGACTGCACCTGCGAGAACACGCACCCATGATGGCCCTGCCAAAAAGCCTGAACTGCTCTCTTGCCTCAGTTTTTGAGCTAGAGATTCTCAAAGAGCTCTTCATGGGGTTGTGCTGCCAGTCAAGCATGAACTCTCTAGTTCCTTCAGCCTTTGGACCTCTCCTAACATCTGTCTATTCTGTTCCTTAGAGTCACCAAACAGCTAATTTTTCATTATGGTTATTAAGTAACTACTTGAGTAAGCAGTGGCCATCTGTCTTCCCAGTCCCCATTTGTCACTTTATCAGCTGTTCTCTTCAAAACTTCTTTCTTTAAAGGGACTGTTGTGAAAAAGGTCTATATTGATTCTGCTTCTCACTTCACTTGAAGAGGCAGGTGACCAGGTTGTATCAACCTCTCCAGTACTGCATGGGGCAAAGGCAATAAATCTTTGCAATAACATTTTATTCTTTACTAAAAGAGAGGCCAGGTCTTTGGATCAGTGCAGTACAAGCAAGAACAGGTGCCTAGGATGGCTTTGATTATCCCTGTGAATGCCTGTGGGAAGTTTCTAACTCTCTTGAAGAGAAAATCCCAGTAAATACAGAGTATAGGAGCAGTAGCTATGGAATTACTAACTTCACAATTAGTCTGGCTGACAGTTATGTATAGGTGGTGTTATACTTCTCCAAAAGCTTTTGTATATTTCTTTCACTTACGGATGTTGTAATATAAACTTTTTGTTCGTTTTATCACTACTCAATACTTAAAAAAGTAGTAGAAGACATAAAACCAAATGCTTGTAAGAATGTAGAGTAGAAAAGGTTAACAGCAGAGTGGAGAATACTAAGTCTAGCCATCATGACTCCACAGACCAAGTCTCAGTCTAATAGGATTGTCTTCAACAGGCTAGTCATTTATACTTTACCAATGCAAGCAAAGATAAATCCATTTGCCTGAATTTTACTAGTTTCTAATTTCTCTAATGAAGATATGCTCGGGTTAATAAACAAAGCTGACTGTCACAGTTTAGGGTCAGGGCAGCCCCTTAGACCAATAACAGATGCTGTCTGTTAACCCCCCTCCCTCCCCACAGGGGAAGAGAAAGGGAATAAGGGAGAGAGACTGAGCGATTAGAAAAGGAAACTAGGACAGCTTGAATGAAAATGAAAATAATAATAATACAACTGGAATAGATACAAATCTATACAAAACCAGCATCGAACCCAACCCCCCTGATGGCAATCACATCACCATCACCA
>JANIJG010004076.1:0-15223 GCA_024611175.1 Megaceryle torquata | reverse complement strand
GAAAGAGGGGAAAGAAGGAGGGAGGGGAAAGAGGAAGGAAGGGGGGAAGGAAGGAAGGAAGGAAGGAAGGAAGGAAGGAAGGGAGGAAGGAAGGAAAGGAAGGAAGGAAGGAAGGAAGGAAGGAAATGAAAGGCAGAGAAAGAATTTTGTTTCTTTTTGAGACACAATTAATTTTATCTTTCATGGCATGTTATTTTGGCTGAGATGGTAAAGATTTGTGAAGTGTTCACTAAATGCTCTTAGATATGTATAAGTTGATTGTAATGTCATGAACATGACATGAATATGCCAGAATAACGTGCAAGAGGTCAGAATCAGATCTCCTATAGATGCAGAGGAGTGTTTTGCTTTCACAAACCATTTCACCTCTGAAATACTAATTTGATTTCAATTTTTGAGTGAGATGAATTTCCTTGTCATTTTTATTCAAGTCAGAGTCAGGTTTGTTTAATTTTAATTTTTCTGGTCATTGTTCACACTTTCACTGAATAGTTGAGATTGGAAGGTTTCTCTAGAGAAGTTAAACCTTTAACACAATTGTTGCTACTAGATTTTTTAATTTTATTTTATTTTTAATGCTAAAGATATTAATTTTCTATTGGGAGTACTGATGAGTCTTTTATATATCTGTGAACCCTGGTTGGTTTAATCATCATTAAATTCATAGAGTGATTTTTAATATATATACATTTAAGATTCTCAGTCTCAGTGCTGCTGCCACTAAAGTCCATAAGAATTTTATGACTAGCTGCAACAGCAGGGCAATAGATCCCTTCTTCTCTCTCCATATGATGACCAATTTGTCTAAAAAAAAATCAGTTAGAGTTCTGGTTTAGATTTGCTATTACATTACATATGTTTACTTGCATCACCTATATGGAATTTAGAGAGTGACTAGCCAATGACGGCTCAAATAGTAAGAGCTGCAATTCTACAGTGAGCTCACCTGCGTAACTTTACCCACGTAAGTTTGCTTTCTGATAACAATATTAACAATGGCATTTGTGGTAATGTTGAGACTAAAACCAGTGGATAAAGGGAGTTTAGCCAAGCACAAAGCTCTAGGGGACCACTTAATCCAGGAAACTTTTCAAACTGAAATTTTCTAAGTACTTTTTCTTTGCATTCTTTATTTTAGAGCAGTGCTGATATAGTGTAATATCACAGTAAGATCTGTGGGCACAGTGATAGTATTAATGAGTTATTTTACAGCTAAGGAAGAAAAAGAGAAGGAAAGAAAGGCTCAAATGCAGCCAAGTGAGAAGTTTCTCTGCAATATTGAAATGAGCTGTAAAATTACTTTTCAAAGACCCTCTTGCAAAGTCTGATATTAGCGACTGAAGGGGAAAAGGCCAGGTCAGCATAGGCATATCAAGGGGTATGTCCTGGGCCAGAGCATAAAATACAGCAGCTGTTCTAGCCAAAGCTTCAGTTTATGGAGTAGAATGGTACCGTAACACCACTGATTCTTTTCAGTTCCTACAGCAGTCCAGGAGTGGGAAGCCACAGAGGTGTTAAGCCCTTGGCTGTTTGGATTCAGCACAGTATGTCAATCTCTAGAATTCAAATTCTCCACAAATGCTCTTAATTTATGGCATAGGTAGTATAAATAGAAACCATCAGTAAAAAAAAAATATGCCTAAAAAATATATTATGGGAAGTTGGACCTGGAATAATGTTACAGTGACATAAAACTGGAGTGGTACCATGAGACTGAAGATTATAATTTTACTCCTTAACTGTAGGTTTGATGTAGAGTTTAAATATTTATTAATTTCTGTGGAACTGGGATTGGGAATTTAACAAAGGAGTCATTGAAAGTATACTTCTACAGATAAGCAGTATAACAGCATAATTTTGGATTCATACACTCACTGAATTAAATTAATACTCAAGCAAATGTTTTTAGCCATAGGTTTCATCAAAGCTCAGAGGACTATGATTCATCAAAGAACCTATTCATATCTTGTGACTTAAACATTCTCAGTTTTAGTTCAAACAGCTGTGAAATACATCCAGTAATAGAAAATTAAGCAAAATAATTTGATGAGCTCTGTGAATAACAGGCAGTTCATAATTCTGGAATCAACGACATGAACAATAGTTAATCTGTTGCATCAAGACTAAATTGCAACTTACATTTTAATTCTGAAGAATACTTTTCATTGCGAAAGTGCAGTTGCTCAAGGAGAACACAAATCAGATGGTCAAAGAGCCAGGACACTGAGGCCAGATCCATAATCAAACACTGGTAGCTTTGAAGCCATGCATAGGAACAGAAATGTCACCCTAAGCAGAGAAACTTTCTTCCAGAAATGAGAAAACATAGAGGGGGAGAGCTGGTGTAGAGATTAACCAGCACATAATAGAAAATCGGTGTGGTAAAAACAACAGGGATAGCAAATGGGAATGGCAGAAGTAGGAATTATTAGCAGGTTGTGTTGTCCATATGGTGTTGGGCCAGTGCAATGGCTCTATGCTTCTACTGAACACTACATCTCATTGTCCACATACCTAGCCAAGGACCTAGAGACCATAAAGGACGCATCTAAGAAATACACTTTCCTGTAGTTCACCTCCACAGCACAAGGAGTAAATTTAGTACCACAGAGGAGTAGTGACATTAAGAAAGGTCATTGTTTTCTTACATTATTGTCCTTGTGTCTTGGCCTTATATCTTGCACAATTATGTGCTGAGCATATGGTGATTATGTAGCGCTACCAGATGGGAATGGTAAGCTATTACAGTTACTTTGCAGAGCTATAAACACCCACATCTAGGCAATACAAGGCAATAGAGAATCAGATTCTCAGAGTTAGCAATATAGTTTGTGGACAACAGCAGGTTCCTGTATTTAATGTTTACCATTCTGGCATCATGGCAGGTTTCCTACACACTGTGTTGACTGTGGCACAGGGGTGATCAAGCTGATATTTGCAGGTCAGCTATTGTTTAAAAAGTTCCCTTGAAAGGACACCAGTTTACATGCATCATTAAAGCTCCATCAGCACATTACACAGCTCCAGGTTGTAAACCATGCCAGATCAAGACCTTTAATTCTTTAGATAGATGAAAGTAATGATGCCAGCAGTGACAGGGTATGCATCGTGATTAGGCATTGTGACCAGAAGGCAAGACTTCTGAAAAATTATTTGCCAGAGATGATTGCAGGTAACACAGTAGGTGCTGGAAACTTTTCTGCATCACTGAATCTGTTTCATTGACTTCAACACTTAACTGATAAATATGATTGCACTTTTGCCTCACTCAGCAAATATAGTGACTGACAAAGTAAACCTTAACATCTGTGTTTATATCCATTGATCTTTGTCTTGTAAGTGTTATGTCACTTGAGAATCTTTATGAAACCAGATGATTTATAGCAGCAAGGAGATAAACTGCTATCCATCTTACTACAATGTAAGCTGTTTAACATCCTTCATTACTGACCATAGTACTCAAGTTGATCCCAAATAATAGAGCAGACTCTTTCATTTCTAAATAAGCAATTTAAGGCTGGCCTTCATTTATAATTCCTGAAAGACCTATATTTTGTAATTCCTGAAATACCTTCTCCTCAGTATCTTGTTCTGCATAAGGGAGTTTGGGGCTTTAGACCTTAGGCCATTGTGAAAAGTTGACAAATTCTGTGATGAGAACAACCATTGTCACAGCAGCAGCAACCAGGCAGGACTTTTGTCATCTGCAGTAAAAGAAGCAGTGGCAAAGGACTATGAGTGGAGACCAACCAAAGAAGATTACCACTCAGTTGCGCAGAAATAGTTAACATTTTTCAGGATATCACTTTCAGAAAAAAATCATGCAATGAACTTACAGAATAAAAGCATCAAGGAATTACTTAGAGGTGTAGTATACTCAAGTACTATTTGAGGTGTAGCATAGAAATCAAAGAGATTTAAAACCATAAGCACAGGTTTTCAGTTCAAATGTACTTTCTTGTTTGCTTGCATCTGAACAAATTGATCTCTTCCTGGCTTTTAAACTTAAGACCCCCTGCAAGCCTCTTGCAAATCCTAAGAAAGTCAGATTCTCAGCCCAATTCTTCCAGATTCCTTCCATCTCTCAGGGTTTTTATCATGCCTGTTCTTTAGAAAGATACAGTTTTAGTTGGATCCACCAAAATATGATGTGACCATCAGATCGTGGAAAATCTTGAAGTTTGTTAGATAACTTCTTGTCTCAGGTACTCAGTGAGACAACTAGGAAAGACTTGTTGCTGTGATAAGTGGCTGTCTTGGCCACAGTGACCATGAAATGATTGAGTTTAAAAATTTTTAAGTGGAATGAGAAAAAAAGGACAACAGAGTTGATACCCTGTACTTCAGGAGAGCAAACTTTAAGCTACCTGGGGACATAGTTAGCAGAGTGCCCTAGGGATCTACTTTTGAGGGCTTAGGTGTCCACGACTGCTGGTCAGTCATTAAGAACCAGCTTTTAGAAGCATAGGACCAGGCAATTCCACTGTGTCATAAGTCAAGTAGGCAGGGCAGCAGACCAGCTTCTCTGAACAGGGAACTACTCTTGAAGCTCAAGAGGAAAAAAATTGTTTGATCTCTGGAAATGAGGTCAGGCTTTGCAGGAAGGTTACAGAGCCATGGTTCATTCACGCAGGGAGAAGATATGAAAAGCTAAAGCTGAATTAGAGTTGTAGTTGGCCAGTGTTCTGTCAGATAACAAGAAGGGGGTTTTATAGGCATTAATAGCAAGAGAAGGTCTAAAGGAAACTTTTGACTCATACTTGTTGAACACAGTCATCTGACTAAGAGGGATGAAGAAAAAGCAGAGACATTCAATGTTTTTTTTTTTACCTCAGTCTTTAATAATAATGATCAACCTCAGGCTGCTTGGTCCCCTAAGCTGGAGAACCACAACTGCAAGAACAATAAATTTCCACTTGTGGACACTGAAAGTGTAAGGGACCAGCTGTGTTAGATGAATGTTCACAAGTCCATGGGGTCTGATGGCATTCATTCCAAAATACTGAAGGAGCTACTGGATGTTACAGCAGGCCCCCTCTCAATCACCTACGAAAGGTCTTGGAAGTTTAGCAAGGTCCCTTCTGACTGGGAGCTATCCAGTGCTCTTCCAATTTGCGGGGAGAGTGTGAGGGAAGACCCAGGAATCTACAGACCTGTTAGTCTAACCTCTGTTCCTGGGAAAAATATGAAGAAGATTATACTGGGTACTATGAAAAGGTATTTAAATAATAATGCAATTACATTTAACAAGACTGTGTCAGCATGGATACACAAAGGGAAAGTCCTGTCTAACTAATTTGATGTCCTCCTACAATAAGGTAACCCACCTTGTGGGTGAAGGAAAGGTGGTGTAGTTTTTCTGGGTCTTATTAAGGCTTTTGATGCTGTCCCTCACAGCATCCTTTTGTACAAGTTATCCAGCTATGGGATGAGAGAGTTCATGGTCCTTGGGGTGAAGAACATGTTGAACAGCAGGGCTGAAAGGGGTACAGTGAATAGGGCTACATCTGGCTGGTGACCAATCACCAGTGGTGTTCCTCAGGGCTCAATTCTAGGCCAGTTCTGTTTAATATATTTATCAATGATCTAGATGCCTGAGTTGAATGCACACTTAGGAAGTTTGCTGATGATACTGGCAGGTGCTGCTAACACTCTTGAGGGACAAGAGGTCTTGCTGAGGGATCTAGGTAGATTGGAACATTGGGCTATGATTAATGGGATGAAAGTTAACAATTTGAAATGCCAGGTTCCGCATCTAGGACAGAGTAACACCAGGCAGAAGTCTAAACTGGGAGAGGAGTGGCTACAGAACAGTTCTGCAAAAGAGGGTTTAGGGATGTTGGTTGACAGGATGCTTATCAAGACTGAGTGTCCTGGCAGCCAAGAGGGTGGACTGTATCCTGGGGTGCATTAAACACAGTATAACCATCTGATTACAAGAGGTGATTATCCTGCTGTATTCAGCATTGGTGGGGCCTCACCTTGAGTATTGTGTGCAGTTCTGGGCCCTGCTGTTTATGTTATGTTTGTGTATGAAAGTCCTTGAATGTGTCCAGAGGACAACAAAGCTGGTGAAGGGGCTGGCAGGCATGTTCTCTGAGGAGCAACTGAGGACACTGGGTTTGTCCAGTTTAGAGAGAAGGATGCTGATGGGTGACCTCCCTGCTCTCCACAGCTTACTGAGGAGGGGAAATGGAGAGGGAGGTGCTGACCTCCTCTCCCTGGGATCCAGTGACATGTGGGAATGGTTCAAAGTTGCACCAGGGGAGGTTTAGACTGGACATTAATAAGCATTTCTTTAATGAGAGGGTGGTCACACCCTGGAACAGGTTTCCCAGAGAGGTGGTCAATACTCCAAGACTGTCAGTGTTTAAAAGGCGTTTAGACAATGCCCTTAACAACATGCTTTAAGTTTTGGTCAGCCTTTAATTGGTCAGGCAGTTGGACTAGATGAACATTGTAGGTCCCTTCCAGCTGAATTACTTATTACTTCTATTCTATTGTATTCTATTCTAAATGCATTCCATTACAGCACTACAGTCTACTAGAGTTGAGGTAATTGTAAAAAATATTACTTTTTTTTTTTCCTAATGTCTAGCATTTATCCTTTCAAATCTGAATTGTCTTTAATATGACAGTCACCACAGCAGAGCTAACTTTTCTGTTTTGCTAACTCTGAATGCATCTTTAGATGTGTTGATATTCTCAGCAGGTTTTGTTATGGGCTTCCAGCCATTTGTTACTTTGTTGAAAGATACAGAGCTAGTTTTATCTTGAAAATTGAAATCTAACTGATATTTTTATTTATCCTGAAAGGGTGTAATTCAATTTGCTGTTATGCAGTGTTAATGCACTCTTCATCTGTTGACTTGGGGATTATTTTTCTTGTGAGTTGTCAAAGGACTTCTCTGCTATTAAGCCAAGATCTTCTGTAGCAATTCCATTTAGTTTATTTTTCTTGATTCAGGTCTGGATCAAGTAAATCAGGACACTACCATCTTAATTTTATATTAAGCAGCAATTTATGTACTTCTTTCAAATGGTATGCTGCCATTATGTTAATAAATTCTAAACCCATAGCCCAAGAAATAAAATATTGCCATCTCTAGTTACAGTCTGTGGATGTTGTACTGTGAGAGCAAGGCCACAGACTTGTCATCCTTGCACCCTTTTGGCCCCTACTTCAAGCTTTGTTTTACTAGGTTTAGCTGAAACACCTTTTTATTTTTAATTTTTTTTCTAATTACAGAGGAGCTATGCCTACTTTGTTTTATTTTTATTTATCTTTTTGTGGCATAACCACATTTTTATATAGATACTAGTAAAAAGTATTTACTTTGTGCAGAATGTGATACTGATGACTAACATAATGGTGCAATGCAGAAGATTACATACCTGGTATGACAGTAGCAGCCTTGAAAAGTGGGAACATGTGATTCAGGGAAGAGGAGTGTAGGCATGGGATGATACAAGACTGGGAACTGACTGATACAGGGGACCCCAGGCTACAAACAGCTAACCAACAAACAAATAAATTCAGAACTAGAGCTGGGTGAGACTTCCTCTTATTTGGCTGCTTATGGCTTGGATGGGCATACACCACCCTGGATAAAAAATTGGCTGGACAGTCTAGTCCACAGACTTGTAGTGAATGGAGTTAAATCTGGTTGATGGCCAATCACAAATGGCATCTGCCAGGGCTCGGTATAGGGGCCTGTTCTCTTTATATATCTTCATTAGAGATCTGGATGAAGAGATGGAGTGCACCCTTGGTAAGTTTGCAGATGACACCAAGTTAGGTGGGTGTGTTGATATCCTTGAAGATCAGGAGTCTCTACAGAGAGATCTGGACAGGTTTAATCAATGGGCCAAGGCCAATGATATGCAGCTTATCAAGGCCAAGTGCTAGGTCTTGCACTTGGGAGTCAACAACCCCAGGCAACGCTACAGGATTATGTATGAGTGGCTGGAAAACTGCCTTCTGGAACTTCTGGAAAAGTACCTGGTGCTGCTGGTGGACAGCCAGCTGAACATGAGCCAGCAGTGTACCCAGGTGACCAAGAAGGCCAATGGCATCCTGGCCTGTATCAGAAGTAGAGTGGCCAGCAGGACTAAGGAAGTGATCGTGCCCCTGTACTTGGCACTGGTGAGGCTGCACCTGAGATACTATGTTCCGTTTTGGACCCCTCACTACAAGAAGGACATTAAGCTGCTGGAGCAATCCAAAGAAGGTCAATGAAGCTTGTGAAGGGTCTAAAGAGCAAGTACTGCAAGGAGCAGCTGAGGGAAGAGGGTTTTTTTTAGCCTACGGAAAAGAAGGCTGAGGGGAGGTCTTATTGGTCTCTACAACTACCCAAATGGAAGTTTTAATGAGGGGGAGGTCTGTCTGTTCTCCCAAGTAACAAGTGGTAGGACAAGAGGAAGTGGTCTCAGGTTGCACTTGTGGAGGTTTAGGTTGCATATTATGAAAAATTTCTACTCCAAAAGGGTTGTCAAGCATTGGAACAGGCTGCCCAGGGAAGCGGTGGAGTCACCATACCTGGAGATATTTAAAAGATATGCAGATATGGCACTTAGGGACATGGTTTAGTGGTGACCTGGCAGTGCTGGGTTAACAATTGGACTTGGTGATCTTAAATGTCTCTTCCAATCAAAACAATTTTGTGATTTTATGATTCTCTATATATGCAAAACCTCACCATATATAGCTATTTATATATACATTACATATAGTAAACCTAGTATAGTAAAATATACACTAAATGTGGCACAGAGTTGCAGACCAGTGAAGAACAAAGGTGTAAATATGTGTTAGCTAAATTTAAAATTTTTAGTTAACTAAAAATAGCACAAAGCAGATCCTTCCATGAGGAAGAAGACATCAGCCCTGTAGTTCTCCCAGCAAAGGTGTTACTATGCTGATGACTTGCCATCCTTGCTCTCCTTGCCCCTCAACACACTCACCTCCTGCTCAGGCTGAAGCTGCACTCTCAGCCCCACCCATATTACTGACGTACACAGAAGAGGGTCTGTCTTGCTTCAAGGTTGCAGTTACACCTTTCAAAATAATGTACAACTCTGAGAAAACACTGCCAATTTTATTTGACTTTTCTTTTGTTTCCTAAATAACTTGTGACATTTTTTTTTTTTGACTGGGGTATCTTTCCTCCTTCTCTCCCCTTCTTTCTGTGACAATGAAGTTGGATAAAGTCCCACAGAAAATTTGGATTTCATTAGGGCCAATTCCACTAATGATGCATATCTGAAGACTGGAATCAAAGCTGAGATTGTTTATGTCCTGATACCCAAAATGCTCTGAGTGTGCATGTGTAGATTCCTTTCTCCCAGAATAGAAAAAGAAGAAAGGAAAAGAAACCCTTGATTTGTTGAGCATAATTGTACGGATAATCTCAGTCCATTACTTTGTAGCACAGAACAGCTTTCCATTCACACATCCATCTTCTCTGAAATAGGAAACTATTCTTACATTTTATTCACATAATGTTTTTGATAGAAAATCTGTTTTGCTGCAGATGAGGACCCTGGAGGTTTTTGGTCTATTGTAACACATGAGAGCTGCCTGACATTGCAGCATTTGTTCTCTAGTGCTATTGCCAGCAGGGCTAAAAGCACTGACATCTTTTACAGTTCTGCTATTGCCATTATCCATTTCAATAGGGTTTAAATATAAAAGTGAAAATGATGGTGTTAAAGCATGAATTTCAATCATTCTAAGAAAGAAGATACTGATAGGAGCTAGCAAGGGAATTCAGGACAAAAATATTGCAAGGGAGAAGAAGCTGAAAGGCTGATTGTTATTAACCAAATAACTCTGTGTTACGAAGTTACAGAGCTACCACACATTAAAAGATGTCAACCCATGTTGCATAACTCAGGATGAGGTAAATTTGTCCTTGTCAATATTATGGCAACCATTTCTGTCCTCCCCCTTAGGTGAGACTTCATGGGAAAAATCTTCATCTTTATCCAGCTTTTTATCTGAGATTTTAGGTGTCTCTTCTCATTAATCTTTGTAGTTTAGGTGATTTCTTGTGGCTACAGACTATCCTGCTTCTTGTAAAAGTCATACCTTTGTAATTATAGTGCAGTGTTCTGTCTGAGTCTGAGTCTTTATGAAGCAGTACAAGAAACACTTTGTATCATACAAATTATAAAGATCACAGTAACTCAGGGTTAGCAAAACTAATGAGAAAGAAGTAAGGCTGCTTTGCAGGAGCTTAATGAGTTGGATTTTAATTTCTACAGCAGATAACCAGAGATGTGAGCAACATTGACACAAACTGAGAACAGAATCATGAAGAGTTATGTGGTCCACTGAAGTACCTCTGGCACAATTCTTTCTCTAACTTCTGCTTAGATGCAGGCAAACATCCATGACAGTTTCCCCTGGTGCTGTGGTCAGCTCTTCCCTTGCCTGCTTCTGTGCATCCCATGTGCTAAGGCTTCGTGCCATCAACTAAGAAATGTGCAACTTCATTAAAAACACAGCCATATTTATCTTGGGCTTGTCCGGTGTCTACATTTATTTGTATTTCTGCTTCCAGGACAGCAGGCTCTGTACCTGTTTAATTGGTTTTTTTAATCAATTTAAACCTTAGGTGAGCTTAAAACAACAGAGCTGTACAACAGAGCTGTGGTCTTGATTAAACAATTCTAGATGAGGTTACAAAGAAGAAAATAAAATTATAATGTTATATTTCAGACTATACAATAGAAGTCCTCCTTTGGGTTTATGTGTTTTAGATATCAGGAGGGAGAAATGGCAAAGAAAGGGATGGTGTGTCTCTGAGCACTTCTTTCTTCCCATCTTCAAAATAGAATAATTTCTTCCTTTCCCATCTTAATATTTCCAAGCCTTCACTCCTAGCTTGAGTGACTTTTCCACAGAGCAGAATTTTCTTGCAATTTTTTCTCAGTCATGTCCCATAAGCATACCTTTTTGTAAGGTCCAGTTACTGCTAAGCAAAAATCATGACACAACAATCACGACACAAGATGGATTACAAACTTAGCTTTTGAAGTGTTCTGTTTAAATAAATTCCTTTTCTGACCTCCTATATAGTTAGTACCTCTGCTGCCATAACATCTACTTGTGGTTTAAATCCCAGTCCCTGTTTCCTCTGTCTACTACGTGCTCAGTCTAAAGTTGGAGAAAAATGCCTGTCAGTTCAAACCATTTGAGGAAAGGAGTGTGACAGTGTGCCAAAGAAATTTTGAGTGACTGACAAAGGTTCCTAGCAAGCAACAATAGTAATGTATGTAAGTGGATTTTTACTCAAGATTTCTTTAGGCAGCCCCTTTCTTATCAAAAGATGCCATTGTATGATAAAAATCATTATGTATACTTAGCAAAACATTTCCATTGTGCTCTTAATAAAATGCCTTTTTCCCCTGGAAGTGTTTTGAGATTAATTTATAGTGATGTGCAAAAACATAGTTTTATCTTTAAAGGAATTTGCTATGAATAGTCTTTGAAAATGCCTCGGTCAAGCTTGCAGGTTTTCCCATTCTATCTGCAGTGTTCATACTTATCGTCTTGCCAGTAGGATCTGCAGCCAAGGCTTTCTGCAAAGTCAAATCACAGCATTCCAAATGAAATGTAAAATCCTTAGTGACGGACATCTTCAGGAGACTAGGTGTAGCACTAAATAAAACTTTATTTATTGTGTTTCAACAAGATGGTGACATGCATTTCAATATGAACACATATGCCTATCAGGCCCTGTAGTAGTGGTAGTCCTGCTTTTAAGTGAACTGCAGTGATAGTTTGAAATCTTAGCTTTATGGCTGGACCCTGTTGGATAAACTCTCAACCAATACCAGTCCTAAAAACTCTGAAATCTGTATATTACTTTAAAATCTAAGCAAATGAAGTCTTGTCCTCTGACTATACAAAGGAATAGTCATGTACAATTGAAAATTAATTCCTTATAAATGCAAACATACACTTTGGTTATGCACTGTCATGGCCAAAGATGTAACCCAGACTGTCCCAGCATTGCAGACTTGAGTCTATGTTAAATTACATTTAAGGCTTTCAAGTTTGAAAAATATAAATAAGATCTTATTATAATATATAAAAGGAATAAAACTATATAAATAAAATATTATAATATAAATAGCTCTTTTGTATAGGAGCTCCTAGTGTTATTTACTTAATTTCAATAGTAATTATAATAATGTACTGTATTGTAGTAGAGACTGTAGTTTAGGGTTGAGGGTTGTGCCAGGACTTGACAAAATAAAATAAAATATGATACTTTCAACAAAGTAATTGTCAATGCATCAGTGGAAAAAAATCAGTTAAGCTAGATGTCTAACTTGTAGTTCCTGAACTGTGTGAAGCTTACAGAAGATGTAAGCATGGTGCTGGTGCAGGACTTGTATGCAATGACTGATGGCTGGATGGTACTGGCAGGATGGCTGGTCTGTAACCAGCAGCCCTAGCCAGAGAGGGAAACCTGACAGCCAAGCCCATGGCAGCCATGCTGTTTGGCTGGACGATATCACAGCTGTGTACTCACCCTGGTCTCATCTGGGGTAGCGAGGTGGCTGGGGAGCCTTTCTCACTGAGAAGATATTTGTCTCCAGTTCTGCTTCAGTTTCATAGTAGTTTCTCTGTAGCTCTCACAGCTTTTTTGCTTGTCGTGTGTTCTTTGTGTTCTAGGCTTATAATGGGTAATCAGAAAATATAAAGCTAGGGGACCAAAATACTTAATTTATGAAGACATGTAAGCATTTCTACAAGGTTATTCAGGACAGCTAAATTGGGTCCTTAACAAGGATTGTGTTAATATACTCCTGACTTTTTGTCTAAATCCTGCTTATTTCATATGAGCTTATTCAGCTAGAGGAATAAAACCTGTTTGAAGAGTCTGCCAGCATCTAGCATATCTGTAGCTCCCAGGAGAAGGAAGTGTAGGTGTCCAGTACATCTGCAAGTGTAAAAGCATATACAGAAGTCCATCTGGATTCTCTACTAACAGATTATTGACAAAGCACTCATGCATCTAGATAATAAGCATCTCTAATATTGAGGGAGCACTCGAGAGTGAGACATGGAATGAGACCTGAGACCATGAATGAAAATACAATTCTAGACCTTTTTAATCCATGTTACTTTATCACTAGATATGTTTTCAGAGAAAGACCTTGCAATTAATTAGCAGACTTTTCTTGCCCAAGCCTATTTATGATATGAAGATTATTAACATTTCTATAGAAATCATTAATAATATACCATCTGGAAATTACCAGTTTGTCTAAATAGTAATACATGTTGAAAAACAGCTCACCTCACCTAACTAGTTAATTCACAAAGCTATATATTTGTATTATAAATGCCCTTTTCACTGCTCACACATGCATGTACACACACACACAGAAAACCTCTCTTACAATTTTCCTCCCGGGATCCATTCAAGTAAATAGAGAGCTGCTTCTTTTTCCAAAGCTTCTCATTGTGCATTCTTGAGAAAGGCAGATTTAAATGGAGGGGATGGGTTAGAAATATGGAAGGCAATGGTATGCGTGTATATAAACCTAAAACCACCTTCTGTTAATTCAGATGTTCAATTTAAATTTGAATAGAGATTAATAAATTACACAAATGATAACACTTCAGACTTGGGTGTGGGCCAGTGGCATTATATATAAGCAGTGTTGAGCTTCTGGAACTTCTGCATGCTCATTCATATTCAATAATAGCATTATCACCTAGTTCAGTAATCAAATAATGGGAAACAGAATACTGGGAGTTTTGATTGGAATGGAAAATAGTTTCTTATACTTTTTATTATCTGGAATACTAAGGAGAGCTTTGACTGGAATGGAAAATAGTTTCTTATTGTTTTTATCATCTGGAATACTAAGGACTCAGCTGTGGTGAGTTAATGAGAGGTTTTTTAATAGATTTCTGATCTGGATGCATAAGCATCCTGATGAAACTAGAATGAGCTGTTTTGATCTTTCATTGGCTTACCTTATTACCTATATCTTATGAATTTTTTTGTCTTTGCAATGTAATGCTACCTTGCATAAAATGTTGACTGACATGCTAGCTAAAGTAGTGTCACAGTTCTTGACTATTATTATCAAGGTGTTTCTCCAGGGAAAATGTATTAGGGGACTATTAAAGGCATATGTTAATTGTGTCTATGTTGTTCAGCATTATTCATTGGATTTCTCCTGTGATATATATTAACATTCTAATAGACATGACTTTTTTTAAGAAAAGGGTGTAGCTGTGTAGAGTAAATTTGAAGACAGATAAGTTACATGCAGGACAATGTATGAAAACAAAATATATGCCTGATGTGGAACAGTCACCAAATTAGTGTTTTTCCCATCTGTCTGTACTCCCATGAATTCTGTGTTACTACACTAAACATGTAGTAGCAACGCATTTCTGTATGACTGAATATGATAAATTAGGAACTTGAAAATAAATGTAGCATTAACTCACTCTACCTTATGAAACCTAATACACCGTATCCAGAAAAACAAAAAGGATGTAGTAGAAATTAGATGCTTGGGGTTTTTTCAGTGTAGACACACTGTAGCATATATTGACATTATCAGACTTATCAGACAGATTCAAGGGAGAACTGAAATGTGTGTCTTTCCTGTCTGTCCCATGCAGGGAATTATTGGAATGCGGCTTCTTTCATTACTTCATCATCCTACCTTCACTTCTCTACCTTCCAAGGGGAAACCAGCGCAGACATCTCTTTCTATTTCAAAACATCAGCCTCTGATGGGGTATTTCTTGAGAATCTGGGGAACACTGACTTCATCAAACTGGAGCTGAAATGTAAGTATGTGCTTCCCGTCACTCTTCTTGGCACCTGAAGCATGTTTGTGTCAGATAGTAGGTTTCAAGAAATGTGTGTCACTCAGTAAAATGTGTAAGCACATGAAATTCTCGAAAACTTTCCAAGTCAAGCTGCTTGACATATTTTCATGTTGCCTTACATGGGAGGAGTGCTTGAAGTATATTTGGTTTATTTATTGATGGGAGAAGTACGACGAAGGATGGAACTGGTAACATCAGTTATAAAAATGACACTGACCTTCAAGATTTTTCAAAATTGCATGCCAGATTTATATCTTTCAAGTGTGTGTCTTCAGCTCTGTGTGCTTTTCTATTTTATTGCACAGTTATTTTGGAAATAGGGAAAAAAAGATAAGGAAGGAAGGAAGG
>JANIJG010004075.1:54543-91227 GCA_024611175.1 Megaceryle torquata | reverse complement strand
TTTGTGTGTTTGTGTTTTTTTTTTTTTGTTTTTTTTTTTGTTTTTTTTTTTTTTGTTTTTTTTGTTTTTTTTTTGTTGTTTTTGTTTTGGGGGGGGGGTTATGTGTGTTTTGTTTTTGTTTTTTTCCTCCCCTTACTTATTTATTAGCTTAACTCCAGCATCCTCTGAAATGATGCTTTGCTGGGAATAACTGGGAGGTTAAAGCTTTAATGACTTTACTTAGCCTCACAAATGAAAAACCAGGAATTTACTGTTTTCTGCAAACCAGAGTCACTCTGACAGCAGCAAATACCTTTTTTTTTTTTTTTTTTTTCCCCGAATGAACAGTTCAGAGTTGGTCAACATTAAGACAGTAACAGTCAAGAAGAAAACAACATCAAAAAGGACGAGATACTTCACAGTTAGGTATGCACGTGTACAAAAGCATTTTCATGCTTCTGGTATTTAGAAGCACATTTATGCCCCTGGGCAGGAGGTGATGGACTCATGGGTTGCCACCTCAAAATGTTTGTCAGTCATGTGGCTTGCAGGCAGATTTGGAGGAAGGTGCAAGTTCAGCACCCACCCTTACATTTTCTTTTTCATGACATTGAGGGTAACACGAATGAACTGCAGCAGCAGAGTGCTGGGCCCTGGGTAAACCCAAATTTCGGTAATCCCAAAGGGATTTGACACCATCCTCACCCCCTCTTCCTAACACTCTGGTCTAGGGAGGATAACTAACACCTTGGTTCTTGTTGGTTCTTTCATAGAACAATTTTAAATAATTTTGAAACATAACGTAAACCCAACATGAATAAATCACATCACTCAGTCTTTCCTAGCCACCTTGTAACACCTTCAGAAAAATAGTTCCCAGGGAGATTTACCATAACAGATGACACAAAGAAGCAAAGTATCATCATTTGCCTCCCAAATCTGAATGTACAATAGCTTGTTAATTCCAGAGGTCTGGTTACTAGCCAAAAATGTCCTGTACTCAGGACACAGAAGCAATTCTAAACCCTTGCTCCTCTTTAAATCTACATTTCAGAGCTAAGAGAACACCTTGGAAGGTGTTCTACTAACAGCAAAGTTCCTAACATGATGTTGGAATCCCATATCAAACACTTAACAGTTTCTCCTGGCAAAATCAACTGGATTAAAGGAACAGATAAAATTCTCTTTCAGTTGATGTAACATGTTTGGTCACCTTATTACAAGTTAATATTCAGGTTGCAATATCTTGCACCCACTGGAGCTTTGCAGAATTTTCTCAGGAAGGTCATAAAATAACCCATTAGAGTGGTATAACTTAAAGGTTACAAAAGCACGGGCTACAGAATCAGCATTAGTCTGTGACAGCATTGGCTCCAGTCCCAGTGTAGTTTATAGGCAATAAAGGTGAGAACCAACCATACATTTAATGAAATGAACAAAAACATGTTAGAATCAACTGCTGGATATTTTTGTTGGGGGTTTTTTTCAGTGGCTCACAACCAACATTGGATTTCCCTTGGCTGTCACTGCTCTTCCAGATTTGTGGCATGGCATATAAGCATGTCAAAGCCCGGATTCTCTCACATATCCTGAATGGGAAATCTGTACCTAGAGAAATTGTGCCTTGTACCTTTCTATTCATCAAGGAAAGGAAGAAAAATTTCTCTACTGTTCTTGTACCATTTCAAGGTTAAATTTCATATTGACAACAACAATAAAAAAAAGACAGTAGATATAATAAACATTCACAGAGGTTAAAACAATTGCACAAAGGGCAATGTCTTCACTGGAAAATGAAGACACCTAGGTAAAAGAAGAAATTAAAACCAGGAGCCATATTAAGAAACTAAAAGCTGTCAAAGAAAAAGAACTGCCTTGACTGTTAATCTGAGCTATTTCAGCCAGTCCTCTTTCACAACCTTTTCTTTCCTGATAACTTTTATGTTACAGCTCTGTTACCCGTACAAAGTTGCTGAATTGAAGCTCTGCCTGCTAGGAGCTCTCATCTGGGCATGCTTTAGCTCTCACTTGTTAGTGGATTTACTTCAGCTGCCACTCCTAAACCATTGCATGTCAAATTACAAAGCAATTAGGGTGAAATGCATAGTTGTAATACACAGATTAAAAATCCTCCAGAAACCCTAACTCTAAATTTTCTAGGGTTGCAATGACTTTGGAAAGTATTAAAATAGCTTTTTAATTAATATAATCCCCACATTACCAACATAGGCTTCACACGGTGTCACGTAAGTTTCTTATCTTCCCACCTTTCTCTTTTTCCTTCCTCCTAAGCTTTATTTTTGCCTAGGAATATTTAAAGTTCATTATTCCACACTGTGAGAAATGGAATAAGCGTAACTTGAGTGTTTGGCAAAGCAGCTAGTGAAATAAGGAGGTAGATAAACTATACAAAGGCTTTATCATATATTCGGAGCCCTGAATTTTTCCTCATTCTCTCTAATGTTACTGAAGAAATAATGTATCTGAGATAAAATCCCTTCAAGGTAGAGCATTAATATAAGGCAACTGCAGTGGTGGTATGAAGGAGTCTAGTGAATGGGTCAACGATAGCTGCCACTGTTGTGCTCCAAGTCAGGAACCAAAGAGGGACCAATGCACAGCCATGGATAACTCATTTAATATCTCTGCCTAATATCTCTGTGTCCCAGTGGGACTCATAATATTTAATTACATATCTAACGGGAAATTCACCCTCACCCTGTGAATTATTGTGCTTCCTTGATTTCTCTTACATTGTAGAAGCACAGCACTTCACAGGACTGGGCTTGCCATGAAAATTAATTAGTTTATGCCTGAACAGGGCTTTCAACATACAGATCATTTCTGTATGACAGAGTAGTATTAGATAACAAACCAAGTTATTCAACTGAATTATGGAGCCATAAGAAAATTATTGTCTCTTATTTTTAATCAAGCAGACTCCCAGACAGATTAGTCTCTGATGATCATGCCTTGGCTATTTCAACAGGTTTTATTGCCTCAAGAAAAGTCTCTTCCTCTTTTTGCTCCTGTCCACCCTATAGCTTTCACTGCTCTCTATATAATCCACTCAATAAAGCCAGGTCTAGATTTCAGGTTAGCTCTTACCTCCAGTGAATAATAATTGTTAAGACAGCTCGTTGAAGGTAAATAAAAAACCTTATTGGTTTGGAAACAAAGCTCTCCACCTTGTTTGGTTTGGGGTTTTTGTAAACAACCTGTTTAGTTATCACTCACTGCAGGGGTACCTGAGTCTAGAAACATCTCTGAAAGTTTGAGAGAATGAAGCACCAGTAGTTCTGCATTTCTTTTCATGGCATCATAAAAATCTCCAGTTACAGATGAGCATATGATTTCATATGCGTGACTGCTTCAGTGCCCTCCCACCAGTTACCAGACTCTTTATTCACCTCCATAACCCAAGCAGAAGAATTTCAATACTGCCTTTAAGGGTCACTTGAGCAGAAGCTTCAAGACAAATTGTACTGCTGGGGTCATAGAAGTTAGGTGCTTAACTTAACAAAAGATAACATAGTTTTGTTTGCTGAGGTGTAGAGGTACATTGTTTGCACAGTTTTCTTTGCAAAGATGAATTTCTGATTGTAGGAACCCGTGTGTAGTCAGAAGGTTCATCAGCTTCCATCTTTCCAGACTTGCTAAAATCTTTGGGACAGATCAGTGTTAATTTACACCAGTGGAAGATTTGGAGTAGGTCTCTAAGATTTCCCATTTCATTTAGGCTGTGGTCCCCATGGACCTCTGCTGCAAGAGCATCCTTATTATGAGAAGAGCAGGAGGCACTTGCCAGCACCCGCTGTCTGCTCCCTTGTTCCCTCACCTTCCATTGTACTCTACTGTTTTTACACTTTTTCTTCCATTTATTGCTCTTACATTGGAAATCAGATACAACAGTCAAAAGGACCAACAATACCAAGGAAATAAAAGCCACAATAATAAAAGACGAGAAAAAGGAATTCCAGTTAATGACATCTATCTAGGGAGATCCCCCCTCCAGGGAACTGGAGCAATATGGGAGGACATTCAGAAGGAAGAAAGCCCCTCAGACCACTAAAATTCATTTATCTTGATATGATGGCCTTTTAAACCTTTTCTTAGTTTCCCAGAGCCTTTCGTGCTGGCTCACTTTTCTTCATTCCCATTCTTGTACCTTCCTTTTCTCCCTGTTGCTACTTTTCATTGACTTTGATTTGGGGAGGAGTTTTGTGTTATTACTAGAGCAAAGAATCAGACACATGAAGAAAAATAGTAGATTTTTGTACTAAGTGTCCAATAAAATTAGTGACTTATGAACCTCTAGCACTGATTTGCCAAGTTTCTGTATACCCCAGCTTCATCCAGGTTACATAGTTAGTGTAACTGAAAAGAGGGATCACTACCAAAGTTATCTGTTCAAAGAGGGTAGTCCTGGTTAGGAGCTTGGATGTTGCAGCATATATAACATCACAAGATGCAGTGGTGGAGTTTTGCATTTGGTGAACAGAAACACCAACAGCTAAATTGCTAACTCTCATTAACACAGCTCTTTTTGATTAACATTTGTTAATGAGCAGAACTGAGGGGACTGTAAGGGGACACCCATTCTGGGGTGGTGATCAGCAGCTAGGGTTGGGTTCAATCACGGTAAGCTGTTTGTCTGGGAGAGCAAGAAAAGGATCCGTATCCTCAGCCACATCTCTCTTGCTATGTATTTGATCTAAGTGCCATGCAAGGTGTCAGGCACCTGCTTTGCTGTGGATCTGATGGCTGATATGCTTTGTGTACTGCACAACAGGTAATGGAAGTCATTATAGGTCTGCTAACTTTTCCTTTAGGTTTGGGCTTTCCTAGAGCCTGGTCCCATAGGAATGTGATTATTTGTGATGTGAAAGCTCGCTCTCTTCTGTACTGAGAGCTCTCACTGAATTCCTGCCTCATCCTGGAGGCAGTGCTGCCCAGAGCAGTTCTGAGATGCAGACCTCTTAACAGCACATTGGCAGATCTAATCAAGCCCACAGCACAGTCTGCGGCAACCCTCCTAAACCAAACTTTGC
Organism: Megaceryle torquata; assembly: GCA_024611175.1. NCBI lineage: Eukaryota > Metazoa > Chordata > Aves > Coraciiformes > Cerylidae > Megaceryle > Megaceryle torquata. The sequence goes on along the minus strand of JANIJG010004075.1, from coordinate 86,197 downwards.
CCCTCTGCACTCGTTCTTTACAAGTACTCAGCTCCCACCATTTCAAAGCAATCTTTTCAGAAAATCAATAGTTCTTCATCTCCTTCAGAATGAGAGCAAGTAGGACACTTGGACGTTTGCTTTGTAATCTCTTCAAAAATTGCTTTCTTGTCTTCCCAACGGAATTAGGAAATATTGCACTACCAAAAAAAAAAACCAAAATAAAATCTCAAGCTTTCTCAGCACAATGTCTCAGCTGTATGACCAATGTTTGCATCCCTTTTCATTTAGGGATTACCCTAAGCTCACTGGTCTGTTTATACCTTAGGCACACACATACATCCTTGTTCCTCACACAGAGGAATTATTTGTTCTCACAACTTCACTTTTCAGGAGCTTGCTGTAGAAACCTTTACCATTTTTAAATTTCCGTTTTTTTCTCCCTCTTTCCTCTCAGTGGCTCTTTAGCTATGAAAATGAACTGCTCTGCTCCCGCAGTGCTGAGCTACTGAATCCAATCTAGGAAGGCTGGCCAGGCTTCACGTTCCCGTCAGACACAGTGTTGACCTTTTTTTCCTAATTGACAATGCGGGGCTTTGTGCTAATAGGATGACATCATTACGCAGAGTTGAAATGCTTTCCCTGCTGTCTCTTTTGTCTCTCAGTATTTTTCTCCCACACTTTTAGAGGAAGTATTTCACTAGGAGGGAGTGTAAAGAAGACAGTTACACAGTGCTTAAAAAATGTGCAGAAAACATCCTCACTTTCACTCTTTCCATTTTCCCTTCACCACACTAGTTACCAACCACATATCCTGAGCCCTCACTATGTGCTGAATCTTTCTTTTCCTTCTTCCAGCTTGTGATCACTGATGCTTCATTTCTGTGTTTGCTTTGCCTCACTGTCCTGAGATCTGCTGCTGAGGGCATTCTGGTTCCTTCTTGATTTTGAATTATAATTGTAGTTGTTAGCCTACTATCCTTTTACACCTCTAATTTTATTCAAACAACTGGTTAATAATATCCTTGTGCATCCCTACAGCAATAAATAGCCAACTGAGGTGCTTAATTTTGTGTTGAATTGTTGGCAGTTGACTTTTGCTGTGATACTCAATAATGCAAAGTTTAAAAATAATACTTGAAAGAATGCATGGAGGGGAAGAAGCCCCTAAGTAATAGAAAATATGAAGTGCTTTGTTTTAGCTGTCCTGTGAGATCGGCTCACCCATTTCACTGAGTACTACAACCTTTTAAGAAAGCTGCCTTAAAGCTTAAAAAAATTGCCTTACTACTGGTTATAGATTGGTAGCCATGTGCCAAAGCATGCATTCTTGGCTAAGCCAACACACCAAATAAATACATATGATGGGCTTTCGCGGGAGAAGACAGAAGGAGCAGAAATTTCCCAGTTCTTACTAACCCCCTCTCCCACAGCTGACACACTGGGTACTCCCAGTTCACAGCATAGATCTTCAGCCTGATTCAATGACTAACGAAATGGATGAAAACACATCCCAGGTGCTTTTGAATCTGTTTACCATAAGCTGTTTTAATTTGTACAGAAATACACTAGGCCCTGAGGCAACAGAAGAGAAGGGTCATATTGACCAGCTGGGAGAAGCAGCCTCTTAATCACTCGGGCTGGCTCCACAGGACCATATCTGTCTATATTCTTACTTCAAGAAAGGCTAGCAGGAATAACAAGACAGACAAAATAGAGTGAAGAGGGGAAAAGATTCAGGAGAGAGAGAAAGCAGATCCCATTACTGATTAATACTATCCAAAACTGGCAGGAATAGGGATTTATCTGCTTTCCCCTTTTTTGTCCAATCAGTGCCCAACTATTTCATAGAAGACTCCAGGATTCCTGGACTCATGACAGTGATCTTTGTGCCATCCTTTCTTTCCTGCATTTAAACACTGTTCAAGAAAGGAATAACCACCACATGATTAACATATCTTGTGAAAACTTCTCTTGATCATTTCAACTGTATTTCCTATTTCTCTTTGCATGTATCTTTAAAGAAACATTAAGCATTTTAACCAGGATTTGTTTCTTACATTCTGTTTCTGTCCTGTTTACCTACAGCATTAGTTAACTTCCACAAGCTACTGCAATAAAAAGAGTCCTGTTACTTTGAACGACGGTAAGCCTAAGCTTATGGTCTTTGCATACGAGTGCCTAGTGAGCTAGCTATCTGATAGTTGTGAACAGTAATTATTAATACAGTTTAATTTTCATTTCTCCTATGTCTACAGCCTAATGAGATTAGTGCTTTGTGGTATTCAGCACCACATAAACAATTAATGTGTGAGTTTCAGCCTTAAAGAGCAATTAGGATAACATTGTTAAATCCCCGCAAAGTACATGAAAAACCTACGATTACCCTTGCCAAACTTCATCCCAGAGCCCAATTTATTATTATTATTTTTATAAAGAGGATAAATATAGTGAGCAAAAATAGTGTTTAGAGTGGAAGTGCTGACAAAACCTTTACTGCAGCAATGTGGACAATGCAGCTGTAATAACAGCAAGTGTGCCCTTATCACAGCAAGAAAAATATAAGGAGCTCTGATTTTTCACTGAATGAGCCATTACTTATGTCTATCACAAAGAAATAAGAGTACTGAACAAAAAAGGATACTGTAAGGGTGGGGTTCCCCCCTCCCCGGAAAGAAAACTAAAAATAAAAAAGATCAGATGTGACTCAGGCTTTCAAACAATAAAAATAGGAAGATGAAAGAACTAGGTTACTTCATTGCCTAAAGAAATGGCTAGAATCTTAAAAAGTCTGAAACCTGATTGTGAGAGACTCACTTTATGGGCTGCTAAGAAGGTGCTGACCTTCATCATCAATAGATTGTCTGAGCCTTTGTGGTATTCAGCAGTAAAGGAAGTGCTTAAAAAGTCATCCTGCTGAAAGATGGACTGGAAAAATCTCCAGTTCAGATCTCAGTGTAGTTGGTTGTCCGTGCACATGCTCATTCAGAAAGTCTGTCTGTAAATCTAATACAGATAAATCTTGCTTCATTTTTAAGTGCTAAAACCACAGCATCCTCACCTTAGAGATGGATCAAGATATCTGGAATTCAATATAAGTGAAATTATTATAGAGGAGGGCGGCTAATGATCTATCTGTTGTGGGGATTTCGATGTGTTTTGTTATAGTACTATATTTCTCTGTCTGCACTAGAGGACATTGAAGGAGTGGGATAACACTTGTACAAGTACCAGTGGTATAATTTTCTTATACTTGTTCCATAGTTTTGGATGCAGTTTTGCCCGTTCCAACATTTGCACTGAAATGAACTGTAGCAGATGACTGCCCTGTGATTTCAAATGGCCTTCTGGGAGAAAAAGGCTATTATAGATAAAAGAGTTCGGTTCCTATAACTTTCTGGAAAAGTCCCATCACTGTCTAAGTAGCATATTAATACATCAGTTGTCATTATATGTTATCTTCTGGCGGGGTGACTACCCTGGGTGGGGTATCAGGGTAGCACAACTCTCTGCTTGCCAGCACACAAATGAGCTCAATGAAAGACAGACAGGGTATCTGTGGGCAAAATGCATAGGTGTTGCAGGTACAGTTGTGCTCTGGCTGAAAAATGTGATGTTATCCTCTAGAAACTGTGTGACATTGACCATTCATAGCAGAGAGCACAAAAACCAGATGGACCACTAATGACTAGATCTTCTGGGACTGCAGATGAGGTACAGCCAGATCATCCTGCAGAGGAAATCAAAACAAAGCAGTGACAATAGAAGTCTTTTCCAGTTCAGACTGGGGTGGGGAAGAGGGACAATTACTGCTTTCTCCAGGACTGAAACCTAGTTTGTCTCAGTTTTAGCAAGGCTAACATTCAACATCAGAGCATGGGTCCACTTGGACTGCTGTTGAATGGTCAGTGGAAGGAACCTGCATCAGAGAAGAAATGTAATCATTGGGTCCCCTTGCTGCTTCCCAGCTGTTGTACCATTCCCCTAGACCTTAGAACTACGCAAGGGTACAATCCAGCAGGCCACCACTGGGCAGTCTCCTTGAATTTGTTTCTTCCTCCATAGCCCCTGCCATAGAAGGCAACTCTGATTCTCAGAAACAGTGACTTGTGCTGTCTACAGAAAGATTTTACTGCAATTGGGAAAACAGACCTTCTTCTGAAGTGCAGCCCTACAGAATTCATGTCCCAAAGAGCTGGTGACAGCAATGTAATGGTCCAGTCTCAAGGTGGCTTAATCTCCTCTGAGAACTACTAGAAGAAATTCCTCTCTCCTGTCACTCCACTTAAATCAATGCTGGATGTAACCCAATGGTTCTGCCTTGTTATATGTAGATTCAGGAAGATAGCACTGCAGTCTTTGGTGTTTAGAAAGGTTCTACTTCACAACTCTAAGGACAAAAGCTTTTTGGTTGAAATCAAAGTTTAAATTCTGAAGAAAAAAGGGCTCATCAAAGAACTGGCAAAGAATTTAACAACTAGGTGCCAGCTGAAGTGCCAGTGTGATTTATCAGCAGGTTCTTCTCTAATCTGATGTGAGATAATAGGAGAAGGTGTTGAAAGCAGAATCAAACTAGATACAGAACAAAAAGTGTAAGTAATAGGGTTCATAAGATCATGCATGTAAGGAAGTTTACGTTATCTAGTAGGCAGGCTACTCTCCCCAAGAAGGTTTTCTTGAGATATATTGAGAAATCAACAGACAAAAACAGATTTTTAAAGATAAATGAACTTATGTTCCTGTAGCATTTTTTTTTTCCAAGTAAACCTCTCCATCTGAAGAGCTGTGGTTTCCTTACTGATAGACCCAACAAAATACTGAGCTGTAGTAGCTGGTAGTGCCATGGACAGACATCTCTTAGCAAAGATTAACTCTCAGATATGCAGAAAGCTGAACTCGTTTATGACTGATCAGGAAGATCATTCCTGAGAGCTCACAAATTTTGAGTAGTTTCCTTCTGACTATAGTGCTAAATTGTCTATCTGTATTCCCCTGCATAGTGATTCATTAGAACCATTTTACAATAAACGCTTCCAAAATAAAAACCAGACATTTTAACCAAAGTCTCAGGAAAATACTTAACTGACAAAGATAATGATTTTCTAAAAGCTTTCCCCTGGAAGTGTTTCTTTGGTTTTTGTTTTTGTTTTTTTTTTATTGAGGCAGTGATTAAAGTGAGCCTGCCTGAGTTATAACATGCTTCTATTGCACAACCAAAGTCATGCTAATCAGCTTGAATACCTACAAACACAATAGAAGCAGTATAAATCCACTTTATACAGCAAAGTTCATTTCAGGTGCTGGTCCACCAGAGAAATGTCCACAAGTGAAGAGTTATTGGTCTGTATCTCACAGTTTGTTTTTCTTTGTATTCCGTGGGAAATTATTTTAAAATTCCTAAGCTTGCTCTAGCCAGTTTCCCATTCACACCGATATTAGACCCCAAAAGATACAAGGCTTTGCCTTTGTTAGCTTTCTGGTGAGGAAAAAGTCCACTAATTCTCCTTGTGGGCTCCTCAGTACTATATGGCTGCTCAGAGGAAAATCCCTGCAAACCTGTATCTGCTGTAGACACTGAAATCTCTTTTATTAGAGTTCTGTAGGATCTTCAGTGAACAGCCCACCCAAGAGGCTTTGAGAGTCCTATGTTCCCCCTCCAGAACATGATATAGCCATATACTGTGGGGCCACATGCAGGTCCATCACAGGTCCCAGATGTGACAGTTATGCTGGCATGATAGAGCACCAAAATCATCAAACTCATCCCCTCAGCTGCTGCTGGGACTGGCTGGAGTATCTCTGCTCCACTGCACAGTAAAGATAAATCATAATTTCCTAAATTACCTAGTGCTGAAGCCAGCACTGAAAAACACAGCTTCCAATCTTCAGGCTATGCTATGGTTTGTTTTAAAAAGGGATTGAATGTCTTACAAACAGGTAAAATTGCTGCCAGATGCAAGTACATTAGCCTTTTCCAGCTGCTTTACTGCTGCCATTCAAAATAGCTTGCTATAAATATGATTCCTTTGAGTTCCATTCTGACAAGTGTGGAGCACTATCTGGGAAGGGCCAGTGGTTTTCCATCCCCATTGAACTCAGTAGGAGTTGTGATTGCTCAGCACATTGCTGAAAAAAAGTCTGCTGAAATTACCTTAAATCACACAATTATCCCCTCACCTCTTGCTCCTTCTCTTGCAGTTGTGGAAGGAGAAATAAGTTTCTCCACAGGCAGTTCTGCTACAGTAAAGTTTTCAGCCTGGAGATTGTGAACAAATGTTAAAATCAACAAGTTCTCTTCTTCAGGGCTGGAGACAGTCCTGGCTGCCATTTGGCTTAGACAGGGAAGGGACAGAGGGAAGCATGACAAAGATTTCAAACCCTAGTTACATTGTAGTTACATTCAGTATCAGCTTCTCATATGGCCTAAAATGCCTTTACCTCTTCTCTTAACCCCTTTCTGTATATTTGTGCCCATTGCCCTAAACAAAGTTCACTGTAGCACAGCACCCAGGACACATTCTGGCAGCTTTCACAAGCACAGTAGTTTATACTGTAGAGCCCTCACTAAAAGTCAACAAGTTGCTTAATGTTTAAAATATGGTTCTGACTGAACAAAAATGCATTTATTATGTATCTTGCTTTTGTACAATCTGTACCTGTAGCTAAGTACGTTAAACTGGTTCTAAATGTATGGAGGTCTGTTGAACAATAGCACAAGGTTAAAGGCTGAGCGCTTATGCTTAACAAACCATTCTGCATGACGATCATCATTAAAGCTATTTACAGTTACACTTTCCATAATTGATGGAAAAAATTAAGAGAATTACCTGTGCCTTCCACTGTTTTACTCTGAAGCCAGCAGAGGCAGATGAAAATCAACACTTCCTTTGAATTGGAGTGCAATTAGGAGTTTACAATGCAGATCAAGTCACCTTTCCTATTGTACAGGAACTGGTGCTGAGAAGAGGCTTATGAACTAGATTCTTCACCTCACTGTATCAGTGTGAACCCACACTACTGGTTCCCTGAGCTGAAAATTAGGCTGTTAACTACTAGGGGAGAATTGCTTCTTAGAAACAACACTCAGTGTCCTTTACAGGACAGTTCAATAAGAAATGGCTTTCAAACCCAAATCTGGATTTGAATTTGGCTCAAATGCAGCTGAAGCTGGGACATCACTTAGAGCTTCTGCCCCTCTGGAATACATCTACTCTGCCTGATGTTTGAACACATCTCTCTGACCTCCATCACTGTGCTTAGCAGCTCTCAAAAATCAGGCCATGGTGCAAGTACATACAGTGCGAGTCAATCAGTCACAAGATTTTGGTTGTTTTTCCTTTGATTAAAAGCCAAATTTTCCTTCTCATTGCAGATGTAAGAAACTGATACACTAGCATTACTTTACATAAACAAGCATCCATTACGAAAAGCTATCAAAGATATTTAAGGGATGGTAAACCTTTGCACAGGAAAGAGAAAGTAATTATAGTGAGTCTGATACTCTATGTACTATTGAAGAGCTTTCTCTCAGGGGTGCCTACAGTGCGCTTACTGGAGAAAGTATTTGCATGCTTGGTTTTTGGCCTTGCAACCTTGGAGTATTCTTAACTTTTCTACATTTTCTTCTAGTGTTCGTTCTTTCAACTTGACATCATGTTACGGCAAGGGAGTTTCAAGTCCCCAGAAAATCCCACAAGCACGGGTGGCACCCGCGTTGAGCGTGAAGCAGCAGAAAATATAATGGGGAGAACAGAAAAGGCAACACAAAAGGCGGCTAAACAAAGTACAAATGTAGACAAAGCAAGCCGTAAACGGAAATCCCAAACCAATGGAAAACCAGAAGTGAAAAAACAAAAACCTACATTAGAGAGTGGCAGTCAGTCCACCCTGACACCTGGGTCTCATATTCCTTGGAAAAGCCTAATGGACATAGAAATGAAGTTGGTCTGCATCGATGAGGACAAAATTTCCTTCGAGTTTCCTTACGATATGGTGTCTCCAAAAAGAAAGAAACAATCAAAACAGAGTGATTCTGAAACAGCAGGTGCTCCAAAGAAGCCTCAGAACAGCGCTTTGTCCTGTGTTGACAAGCAGCTTAAAATGACCCTCTGTGAGGCCAGCGATTGCTACAGGCAGAAGAAGTACAAAGAAGCAGAGGAGCTGCTCACAAAAGCATTGGAGGTAAGGGGTTAAAAAAATACAAACACCATAGCAAAGCCAATGAAAGGCTGTCACTGTACTGGCTGGGGTGTAATTATATCAAAGTGAATGAGGAGCACAAACCTGAGATGGGTATGGTTTAATAAAAATCCTTAGATGCAATTTCATGTGAAATCTGAAAATTAAGAACTATTAATAAAGTCATAGAAGGAGAGGGGCACTGGACAAAATAATCCCAGGTGATTTTGTTTCTCTAGGTCTTCAACTGTATTTATACACAGAGGAAATTTAAATGCCAGAGTGAGGAAAAAAAAAAAATTCTTTTCAATCCCATCTGTATCAGGGACAAATGATATGTCAAGAATCAAGGGAGTTCCCAATTTACCCCAGATGACCATGTGCTACTGGGTGAAATGTTTAGTCGTGGTTAAACAAAAGGTCTGTTTTAGTGTCTCTTTTCCCTACAACACTTCCATCATGCACTCTGTTTCCCTTTTCCTTCTAAAGTCAGAAGGTGGCCCCTGGATCTGTGTGGAAATCCTTTTCTTTCTTCTTGAGAAGGGACAGGTCCAGAGTGAGCAACCTGCTTTGAACACAGATGGCTTTCTCTTCAGGAGCTAAGAAGCCAAAGCTGGTTTGGTTTGGGTTTGGTTTTTTTTTTTTTTTTTGTGGAAAGACTTTTTGCCTGACTGAGATACTAAAGGAGTAATATGACCTCAGCTATGATCTTTGAAACTAATCTGTGATTTTCATTACTTTCAGCCTTTAAGTGCTCAAACTTGAGCTACCTTTAACGGACCTTTTCTGCAATAAGTAGCTACTACTATGTTTTCAAAAGCAGAGCCCTTTCCAGTTTAAGGCTGAGCCTCAACAAAAGGAACTATCTAAAGACCTTTAGCATTTTTTAAAGTCTTAGACAGCCTTGAGTTTTATCAGTATAATATGAGATGAAAAAAGTAAAAGAGGGAGTTCCTAGCACTCCTGCAAGGTTGCAATCAATTTCCTGGGGGGGAGGGAAGAGAAAGGAGGTGTAGGAAACCCTGGCAGGTAGGTCACAGTAACATCCACCAGCCTCCTGTTTCCTGGAAGCCAGAGCTAGCAGCATTTACAGTAAAACTGATTGTTCAAAGTTGTATCTTTATTCCCAGATTTCTCTAGTGCTGCTAATCTCAGTTAATTATATTGGAAATCCCTTGTATTATGACCATGTAATTCATAATGTGCCAGTAGAAGTCATGGTTCATAATAATCACATAATGGGCAAGGACTTAGACGTAATCAGATTTTCGTTACCCTGTCGTGTTTCCATAATGCTACTATAAAACCGACATAATCACAGAAAAGCACCAGTTATTTAAACATTTTTATCAGATTGATGTACAGTATCTTTCTCTCTTTTTTAAACAATATAAGATAACAAAAATTGGATTACAATTGCTGGGAACAGACTATGATAAACTGTTTGCTTGTGTGCAGAATGAAATTTAATAATGGCATCAGCCTCTCAATTTTTAGTAATGCTAAACCTGTTAAGTAGTAGCACCCTACAGCCAAAGGCTGCTTTCAAAGAGGTAGCATTAGAGCATTTTGAAAACAGTATCTCCAAGAGCGTAGCTGTCTTATAAACCTTGAAAGATGCCTTGTATCCTCCAAACTCACCCAGCTGCTAACATTTACTGTGCAGATGGGGGCTTAGCTTTTTCCATGATACACGATGCAAAAAACCAGTCTTAGTAGCTGTAAAGATTTTAAAGGCCAGTGTCTGCTTCTCAAATAAAGCAAACTGGGGGGTAGGGGGGGAAGAAAGAGAGACACTTTCCACTTTACGGGATTATGGTTGGTGATTAGAATAGAGGACTTGCAAGCTGGACTCTCTCTAATGTTTTATCTCACCTCTAACACCAATCACGTCAGCTATGCACTTGACATCCCAAAAAAATGATCTGACTATACTTGTTTCAGTGCTGTAGTGCCAAATTTAATTCAAAAGCATTTGTAAAACATGAAAGGTTTGCAGCTGACAAGCAAATAACCTCTTCCTATATTTTTCTACAATACAGAAGGCATTCTATTTCAAAACAATAAATATTATAGCAGTAAGTGAGTAAAATTAGAAAATGTCATTCTTTTTAGGCTTATTTTTCCCCTCTACATTCAGAAATGAGCTTTGATGGGGACAAAAACACTTGTCACTTGAGTGGAAAGTAGTGCTTGTCTCCTCCTACGAGGAAATGGAAAGGCTAGCTAATAGACATCCTGGTGAAAGAGTGAGTAGAGATTAAAGAATTCCTTCCTCAGACTGTGGGCAGAGTGATTGGGAAATCACAGAATTGTAGGGTTGGGGATTCTCAGCAGCCTCTTAATCCAGCTGTCCTCAGAAGGAAAAACTAGAATATCCCTGAAAGACTCTCTGTACTCTGTTTCTAGAAGTTTGCAGTGAGAAGGACTTCTCATTTATATTAGCAAGCTGATAGAAAGTTTTTCCACATCTTCCATGCTGCAAAACAGTCCATAATTTTTTTTTTTATTTTAATCCTTACTTGACATGAAGAGCAACTAACTACCCTGCTCCCTCTGCACTTGCAACCTCTTAGCATATCTCTTTTCAGATAAATTCAATAAATAAATAAATTCAGTCCTCTTGTCATTGCCTCCCAAGAAATGTTTTCTAAGCCCCTGTATCATTTTTGTTGCTTTTCTTTGCATCAACTCCAATTTGCCTCATTGTTCAGATATGGACAAACTGGAGATTGTGCAGAGAAAACCGGAAAATTTAAGCTGCTGCGATTGGAAGTGTGGTTGTTTTGCCCATCGCTTTTTGAAGACATAAACAAAATTGCTCTGCATTTCACATGGGTGAAGAGACAGGTGATACATAACAAGCTCAAAGGTCTTTTCAGGTGCAAAAAGATCAAGGCATTTTTCAGATTTAAGGAAATGAAGGCTTTAATCTGACATTACAACATTTTGAGTTAGATGCCCCGATCCAGAAAAGTGTGTGCGGAGTGTTAAATTTGAATAGTACCACTAAAGTTAGTGCAACCTTACATATTGCAAATACCATATACTTCTTGGCTTTTCTTTAAGCCAAAATGTCTTTTCTAGGTCCATCTATATATTTATGTCACATTACCATTCTTTAGATCATCTTGTTTTTAGACATGCAAATAACAGCCAGTTCTGACAGTCTAGCACTGAAATTACTGGATTTGGAAAGAAAAAGGAAAATCATTATTCAGAAAGTAAAACTGAAATGCTTGTTTAATTTAGAGACTTTTATATGTTAGACAGCATGCTGCTGATTACCACAGACATCAGGAAAGCAGTGTTATCAGGAGAAGAATTGGTGGCTTCTCAGTATTTCTGCACTATTTAGCTACCATTATATTAATCAGGAGGGACTTAGCATTAGTCAGCTGCATTATAGTTGGCCTGGGAAAGGAAAAAAATCATGCTCCCTTGGAGAATTCTCACCATTAGAGCTTAAGAATTAAGTACTTTCTGTTGCTAGTGAAGAAAATAGCTGAAGAAATTGGAGCAATAGTCTTCACTCTTCTACTTCCTAGCTGAATAATACAGTATATTATATATACTACATTGAGAAACACTGTAAATTTCCCTAAATTTTTGGCATCCATCTGTTGGAATGTAGGGAAATAAGACTTGAACATCTGGACTGGGATATGAAGGGTATGAGAAATCACTCTTTAGCTTAAAACCTCAGTGAAAACCATATACGTATATCTATAAAATCTCTAGCCAATTATTAACAGCTTAGCTACAAAATAACATTAAACCTTTATGAGGATCGAAAGATCTTGTCTCAAACTAATCTCTTAATATCAGAGAGCATATAAGACTTCAGAAACATCAGCCTGTTTAAAATCTGCACACATTTCAATTTCAGACCCCGTTGTTCTGCAAATAATCCTCCCCCGTGATTAAAAAAATAAATGAGAAAGGTTCATGACTGCTGTGCACGCAGAGAAGTCCACAGTATCTCAGCACACAGCTTTCAGCGTAGAATATCTGAGAGACACAAAATGGATCCCACGTGTGAGGAGAAGGCCTCAAACAGCATGTGATTAATTCACCAGAGTGCTGTTGTGGTGCCTTCCACAAGCTGGAATATCTCCATTTTCCACAGATGGCTATTATGGGCACTGTTCCTATAGCAGGGAGATAAACATTAATGCCATCTTTTTTTTGCGCACCTTGAGTTTTTAGATTAACCTTTCCTGTGGCTCATTGCTTTGTGATTCACTGCTTGCAGAGAAGGCTTTGTCAAGACCACACTCCCTCTTCCAGGCAACAGTATCTGCAAAAAGCTAATATTTTGAGAGCAGCTGTGGCACTGGTGCCTTGTGGACATAATTACATACCCATATAGAGTTAGGCAGCATGGTTCAGCCAAGCCTTCCATCAATTTCATAGCATGAGAAGCAAAAAAATGGAGTATTTCCTATATAAATAAAGTGAAAAGAGGTCCATCTTAAGTAGTCTATCCACTGGTAGAGCACGTTAGGAAAGCACAGGCAGCTAGCTTAGAAGCACTGCTGCAAGGGCAGTCCTGGGAGGGCTTTAGGATTAGGATCTTTGGATGTGCTCCCTGTTGTGACCAGCTAGCAGTGCTAGCTGTTGCAGAAAGACTAGGTCACAGATGCATTTCTGCCCAACCTTCTGCCACCAACGTTGTCTCTCTGTCTCTTTCTGCAGGTGGGTCTTGAGGTCAAAGAAACTATCAATATATAATAATATATATACATATATCTTCTTGCTTTATGAAGCATAGAGATTGGAATTCCTGGTTATCTGCTGGAATGAAAGGAGTAGAAAGTGGGACTTCATAGAGTTTTCCCTATCCCCTCTCACAAAAAGATCTGTGCAAGAATTAGACACAGTTTACCACCATGAACGTCCTCAAGGGAAAGCATGTGAAAGGCTAAATATTTATTTTTAGCACCAACTTTCTGGAACTAAAAATCAGACTCACAAATTATCTATCCTTATCATCAGCACTGGTACTTCAGAAACTTCCTGGGAGTACAGTAGGTCTTGGACAGAGAACTTCAAAGACAACAGTCACTGATCCCCCAAAGCCCAAGTGTGAGATACTGACTTTACCCTCTAGTAATACTCTTCTAATCTCTATTAATAAAGTAGTTTCCTAAATACAGCCCACTCTCTTAACTTGCTTTAAAACAAAACAAAAACAAAACAAAACCCCTCATATAATCAGCAGCTTCTCTCCCTATAGTCCCATCACTGTATTTTTAGGCTGCAAAGCCAATAAATTGATTATTATTTTCTTTTCCCTCCACTGATACTTATTGTCTTTTATGACTAAAGGAGATTGTATACCAGGAATGTGAAGCTTACAGATGGCTCAAAACTGGCTTTTGGGATAGAGTGGGAATCTGTTATAATGATCCATTTGGACATGCTCCCATTTTCTGATCACTGAATTTGAATCTATTAATCTTCTAGACATTTCCAGCATGCCCATCACCATGAAATAAAGCTGAGGAGCTACACAGCTATTTGTCTATAAGGATTTGTGCCCCTGTTCTTGCCTGAACTGCTGTGACATATCTGGCTTATAAAGTACTTTTCCTCAGAGGAATAGTACACGTTGACCATAAAACAATATATTTCCTCACTCACGTGTGCATACAAGAGCAAAATCCCTCCCTATTCCAGAAGGACAGGCTATATTTTCCAATCATTTTGGTGCCAAAGCAGATCAGTTAATTTCTAATTAGCACTAACTGGCTTCCTCACATGCTATGAAGTTATTTACCTGGAGATGACAGGTGCTCAAAAGCACTAAATATTTTCTCCATACTTTGTAAATATTAAGCAGCATATTTGATTTAAAAAAAATAAAAATCACCCACCTCTTGTAACATACAATCAAAAGCATCATTGACCTAAACACAAACAAACCACGTTTTACAACCACTGATGATCAGAGACAAGGTCCATGTAGAAGATTCCTCAGCAGGTAACACAAGGAGAAAAAAAAAAAAAAAAAAAAAAAAAGAGAGTAAAAAGAGGGAAAAAAACCCAAACCCAACATACATGGGACAGCCTTGGAGGAAGCTTTAGCCCATCTTGAAAGACACAGGCTCAGACTCCTGCTCAACAGTCAGCCACACATGGCTCAGGGCATGTCATTGCTGACTGGATCCATAAAGAGCTTCTCAAAACAGAGCAGCTAAAAAATCTTTAGGAAGGCCACAGGTCCCTGGAGGTATCGTAGGCATCGTGATACCCAGTGACAGATAAACACAGAGGTGTGATGTTACTTTACCCCTCTCAATGCAAAGTAGTGCCTTAGAGCCTGTCTCAAAGTGGAGTTTCTTTTATGTTCATGGCCCTCAGAAATTGGAGATATTAATCTTCCCAGATGCCTTCTGCTCCTGGAAGGTATCGTACAGGGATAGGGAGGGAAGAGCAATTCATGTTTAATTTGTGGCTCTGGGCTCTTCCCAGCTAGAGCCAACGTAGCACAGAAGTGCAACGGGCAATCGGCTTAATTTGTAGCAAGAAAATGAGGCAAGTTAGAAGAAGGTTCAGACACCAAATGCAGCTAACGCCGGCAAGTGGCGGTCACAGAAGGTGTGCTGTTAAAGTATTTTCTATCTGAAATATCTTGAAATCATGCTGCTGCGCACCTACAAGGACTCTGCAGAGGGGAGACAGAGAGGCAGGCTGAGTTGGGCACCGAATTGGAAAGTGTTCATGGACTAATTTGAGTTAGTACTTTATCCATGAGGACAGTTTAGAGAAAATGTGTTATTAAAGTACTTTATTTCCATTTAGAGATTCACACAGGCATACACAGACAGTAGGTGGTGACAGCTGCTACCAGAACCATTTGTTATCTTACTCCTGTTCAGCTTTTGACAGTGTAAAATGAATATAAATACAGAAAAGCTTTACAGAGGTGAACCAAACAATAAGAAAGTAGGGGGGAATGAATTCTGGCTAGGTTACTTTAGGGAAGGGGTTTATTTCTGTTTATTCCCAAGGCATGGCTATGTGCTGTACTTCTAATGCTGACAATACTGTTGAGAAGATTCTTGGTGGAGTTTACCAAATCCCCACCATCCTGAGTTTGTGAGAGAGGGGATATCTGGCATTGCAGCTAACTTTAATATCATCTTCTGCGATGGCATAAAAATAAGGCTTTAGCAAATTATTGCTTTTCCCTAATAATCCTGTCCATCAAAATTGAGTGAACCTTTCACATAGTTTGCCTTAATAAAAGTGCTAGTGAGATATATCTGTGTTTGGAGTTAGCAGTAGCAAATCTCTTGGCATCAAAGGGATTAAATTAGTTGGCCTGAAATTATATTGCTTTTTCCAAGCAATCATGACAGCTCTCAAAATCTTGCTACAATATAGTCACATCACACCAGCTGACAGTGCCTCCAAAAAACCATTCATTTTGGCCAGCTCCTCCTGTGGACACTATCACCAGACTGATGCTCCAGCTTCAAACTCCAACAGGCATTTTGAACTACAATCCCATCAGGAGGAGCTACTGGTATCAGTTTTGACTGTGGTCTGATTGTTTGGTTTTCACAAGGAATATTTACACCATCCTTGGTTCAGTTTGATCTTGGATGGACTCACAGTGGAGGACTGACAAATTTTGCATTACAAAAGGCAATATATAAAGGAGTTTTCAGCACGTTGTACAGAATATAAAGTTCCTCAGAAACTACTGCAGTATATTGATTCCACAATTCATTAGAGAGCTTTGGGGTTGGTGGTTTTCTTCTGTGACTACTCCTCTCACCCTGGCAGTACTGCTAACAGGAATGCTCCATAAAATAGGGATTGGTAATGAGAGGCACAGATTTATAGCACAGCACACAGATTAAGCTGAAGTCAAACAGCTGATATTTTCCTAAAACCTTTGTTCCTGATTTAATGCTTCCGAAGCAAATTATTTACAATATGAGAAAGACCCCTAAGTTTACACTGGGGGGAGGTAAAGCCTTTATCTGAAGTTGGGCCAATAAACAGGAATGATTTAGGCTTAGGAGTACTGCAGGGAACATCGTTAGCTTCTGTGGGAGGGAAAGATTCACGTCAAGTTTATTTTTATAAAGCAGCATCCACCTAGAAATGAGCACAAACTAAAGTGCTATATCCTCTGCATTCGGTGGGTACTTGAAATCTCATTTTTGCAGAGAACTCTTGTCTCCAAAAAAGACCAAAACAGGGACAGATATGCAAAATCCATCAGCCTTTGGGGAGCATAAAATTTAGGTTTGACCTAAATTTAGGTTTGACCTTCTCTAACATTCTGCCCCACCTGGTCACCAAATCCTTTCCACATAACTGCTACCTGCAGAAAGACTGGTTGTAATCAAAGAAAGAATTTAAGCCTAGAAATAGACAGGGCTTAAGATAAACCCAGTGGAAATGTGGGGAGAGCTGGCTGAATCCCACCCATCAGACACCGCAGTGAGGGCAAGGAGCCTGCTAAGTTCATCTGGCAAAGGCAACGCTCACCAGATCCATGCTTTTCTGGCAAACAGTGGTTTTCCAAATAGAAAGAGGGTTCATTTCTCAGAACTCAGCATACCTGAGGTATATTTGGCTCTCAGCCAGTACTGTGTAACAAATAATATGCCCAAGAGAGCAAACGCGCCCTGCACACCCATTACTATTACAGAATCCAGCACTGATTCTGCAGAGAGCAGCTAATATGCCAAAAATATCATACGTACATATTATTTAAATTATCCACTGCAGAGCACGTTGCAGGAAGCCTAGTAAATTTAGTTCTTACCTGACATTTGCTTTCATATTTAGTAGTGAATTATATATTTTCAGTATGTTTTCTAGCAAGTTATTTACACAAATCTCATTAACAATGAAGACAGGGGGTTTATATACAGTTCCTGTGCTCCTGACTGAAATTGCATACCAAGGTGTCAGTATGACTTTGAATAGAAGCTGGAAAGTTATACTGCGTGAAATCGTATCATTGAGAGAAAATCCTCTCTCTTTTTATTCTCCACACTGACTTTTTTTTTTCTCTTCACTGAGAGAAAACCGCCATTAGCTGTGTCTTTGTTATGCTGGTTTCCTGCAGTATTTCTGATAGTGCCTAATAGCTGTAAGGACTGGATTATGGTGCAGTATCCAAAAAGCAGTTTGTTTGCAGCCCTGTGTGAGGCTTGCTACCAGGATTTGAAAGTTACTTTCAGAAGTAGCCTTCCTTGAAAGACATTTTCCAGGATGCCATTACTGTTAACTTGCCAGGTGCCTGATGTGCAATGCAGTGATGTTACCAGGCTGATTACCTGGATGGCTCTGAAGTTAAGGTTTCTGGGTAGGACTGGTGGCTGGTCAGAAGGAAAGGCTCTAATTAAATACTTCTTGCCTTTTCAGGTTTGTCTCTCTGATTAGCCACTCTAAAAAACCAAATCTCGCCAGGGAAAAACCACAAAGTTATTTTTAAATGGAGAGTCATGATTAAACATTCCTCAGCTAATAAAAAATTAAAAAAAAAAAAGAAAGAAAACCCAAAGCTATCAGCTCCAGCAAGGCCAGCAGATTATTGCAATATTCTCAATAACTCTTTCAGTCTTGCAGAGGAAAGCATGAATGATCTCATGGAAGTTGCCACAGAATCTCTTTGCCTCACACTAGTTGACTAAATTTGTTTGTTTTCCCAAGCTAAACTTGCTATCACATATACATCTATACCCACACATGTAGACGGATATCAACTGGGCATCATCATTTTTAAGGAAAACTGTTTTCTGGAATTTAACATACCCCTACTCCAGGTTTGGTGTGAGTAAACTGTTACCATTACCGGTTCTTCACACCTGAACCTTTTACCTTGCTTGCAGTGAGAACATTTCCAACAGGCCAATATAGAGCTCTAATTTTATTCTTCCAACTTACACACATGCTAAGTAGGAAGGTATCTTAATGATCAGCATTTCCCAAAGCCATGGTGGGTTTGGCGGGATCTTTTCCCATCTTTCCCATTAGCTAATGCCTGGGAGGTCTTTACTCATAAAATTTTCTGGCTTGCTACTGCCAAAATTAAAGCCTTAATACCACAACAAGATCTATGCTAAGTTCACAGTGTCACAGTCTTCTTCTGTGACCTTTGACAACGTACTTTGTCACATGCATTTATACAACTGTGGTTTCAGCAGTATGTTTATAGGGTCCTACATGATGCAGAGGACACCTCTTTTATCAATGAAAGTATAACTGAATTAGTGTCAGTTCACCACTAATACAAAAATTGCAGGTGATGCTTTCACTCGTTTACATTTCATATACATTTCATTTATATATTGGCAACTCTCTGAATAGGTAACTCAGTAGCCTTCTAAAGGATGCACGTACAGAAAACCTGCACGATGGACTCCTGTTGTCACAAGAGCCCCTATGAAAGTGTCAATATCCTTTAGCAGGATTTTAAAATTAAATATTATTTCTGGCAAAAATATTCTTATCTACCATCAGGGGTACTCTCAGATAGACTAAGTCTGAAAGTAAAAAAAAAAAAAAAAAACCAAACTAAAAACCTGTTTGATTTGCTAGCTATGGTAAAGGACATAAAGTGGTACATTGCAGGTTTTTACCCCAGATAGGCTGTAAAGTTTCAAATATTTAAGTTGTTTGCTTCAACTTCATAGCCTCTATAGCCTCTAAGATATTGGCAAGATTTCTGCAGACCTAAAGCTCCCCACAGTCTTAGGTAAGATGTACCCCCAGATTTCCCATTTTGGAAGTCAAATAAAGTTCTGCAACAGCTCTGGGAAAAAGAAACCCTCAATGGTACAAAATGTAACGGCCTCTCCAAGCCCACATCTATATTTGAATGTCCTTATGACAAGACCTTAAGGTTTTCAGACGAGCAAGTTGAAGCTGCTTTTACCTTTTACTTAAAGCACTCCAAAACCACCAAGAGCCCTTTTGATCTTCAAAGGTAGTGTTATTGGACTGCAGAAAGCTCGGTTCTGCTAGGTGAAACATGAAAATTGCAAACAAATCTCCTCCCTGCTCATTATGTGTGTGCATGGCACAGCCTTTCTTCTTCTCTTGCTCTCAGTCCAGCAGGGTTCCCCAAAGTTACAGCAATCTGTAGCTACAGAGGCTCCTTTGGATCCCTAGGAAATTTGCCTTTTTCTCTTTCCCTTTGAAACACAGATGTGAGACTTTCTACAACTCTTCTCCACATCCCCACCTGTGCTGCAAAAATCCCAGTTCACTGTCTCCTTCCTGCCTAACTCCTCTCCTGGGAACTTCCCCACATGGGCTTTCTCAGGTACTTTCTGGCACTGTCTTTGCCTCACTCACAAAAAGCTCTTAGTCAGGCTCAATATTCAGTGGCAGACAGGACAGTGCAAGGGAACAGTCCTGCTGCATAGCCAAGTCCTTTTCTCAGAAAGGCCAGTAAAGTACAGCAAAGGGTGATGAAACACATACAAAAGGTATCATCTGTACCAGAGCTCAGAAAATGATGATGGGCTTTTCAGGTTGTGCTGAGGTGGTTCACCCAACAGAAACCTTTTCCAGTGCTGTCTATATTGCTATGAAAAACATCCCCTATACTAGTGAGCACATTTCATCGTGCACCTCACTAATAACCAGACACTAGGGCTATCTCCTATATTCATAACTGTTTTGTTTAATACAGAAGGGGCCATTTCTGTAAAAGTTAAGTTGAATTTTACTTTTGGTGCATGTTGCTGTTGTTTGTATGGAATTAGTGTGGAGGGGTCTATTTCAAATGCATTGATCTGCTGCAGAAATGCTACACAAAAGACAGAAGAGGATGTAAAAGCCACACAACCTAAATGGTCCCAAACACAGGCACATCCCTTTAAAATACTACTCTGATTTTGTGAGATTAAAGACTGAGTTATTATTCATTTCTCTGAACTCTTCCTCTGAGATGTCTTAGAGAAGACCTGGTAGAACCCAGTCGTGGCTGTATTTAAACATACTTTTGTGAACCCTTATCTGTTCAGGCGTGGTTTAGAGACTCATGTCTTGGTTTTTGTCAAAGATAACTGAGAGGTTACGCAGGTCTAAACATAACTCTTCCTATCAGCAGTAAGACTCGGGGAAACTCTGAATTGCAGCACTTCATACTGAAGGCATCCCTAAATGATTCTTTTCTTCTCACAATCATTCAAGAACTTGGAAGTCCAGGGAGTAGCCTCAAATCTCTCATTCCCATAAATTTAACAGAGGTCACAGCATGGCCAATTCAGCTGAAAAGTGTTATTACAGAAAAACTTGATGATACTTTTATGTTCACTCATGTGAACATAATTCTCTGGGTCTTTTAGCTACATATAGCATGTCTTATCCACTGAGACACTTCAGCAGATATATATGGTACCATGAGCAAAGTTAAAAGTGATGAATTCTGTGATTTATAACTTCTACTGATAACAAGATGATAGAAAATCCTAAATGTATGGGTGTTATTATATACACTGTGTAACTTTGCTCAGCAGAGAAGGGATGTGAAAGAAAAAAAATATTTATCACACCTGAACTACAGCGACTCTGCCTTGAATGACCCTTTGTGTTGCTTGTGCAGAATTGAGCTGATCTCTAACCAATGCACAAAAATCTTAAAGACAGGTTAGTTTTGGAGGGGCTAAGTGTGGTTGTGGGTCTATTTCAAAGCTTTTGTGATTGGCAAAACCTGACTCGGGTGAGAATCCCTTGGTTATAACCTGTTTGAAGTAGAGGCTGGGTTCATCCACACTAGACTGCAGTTGCCTATCAGTGCTGTAAGAGTCCTCAGCACTGGTCTCAGTGCAATCCAAGAGTTTAACCACACAGCATAGATAAATATTAATTAGTTAATCCTTATTAGATATTTACTTTTCAAGCCCATTCGCAGTGAAGTCACTTAGATGAAATTGTTGCACACTAAACAATCCTGTTAGGGATGGTTATCCAAGCAAAGGACATTCGATTGCATTTTCATTAGGAGCACTATATGGTTATTGTCCTTAAAGACAAGGCTCTTAGACTTTATCTATTTGTTTACTGTTGTATCTTACTGCTTACCATTGAATTTTCTTAAGAACTAAAAGGTAATTTTTACTACTCTTTGGTATTACAAAATCAGGTTATTAATGAAACAAAGCACTGAGGACCGTAAGTGGTCCTTCCCAGTATTGTAGCTCTGCCAGTGCTGAGGACTCTCCAAAACTTTGAGTTGGGGGTTATCTAATTCTAACGATGCACATTATGAAATTGGACATTATTTACTGAGACAGTCACTGTCTGCGATGAACAACAGGCAATTATCTATTAGGAAAAGAGTATTTTTTTAAATAGAAAATATGTTTTGCTCTGCTAAATTCTATATGGCTCAAGAAGATAGGAATCATATTATTGTTTAGGTTGGAAATGACCTTTAAGATCCTTGAGTCCAACCATTAACCCAGCACTGCCAATTCCACTGCTAAACCGTGTCCCTAAGCACCATACTTACACAACTTCTAAACGTGTCCAAAAAGACAGGAAAGGTGGTTGACCTCATCCTTTTTACTTTCTATAGCAGTTTTCTGGAGGAACAAGCCCTCCCATTACACGAGAGGGAGAGTTTCTGGATTCCTTGCCTTGTGTCACTCTGTGCTGTCCTACCAGTGGGACAAAGGCATCAGAGCCTAAGGCAGAGCTCACCACAGGCTTAACAGAGATAAATAAATAGCTGTCCAAGACTCCTCCTTCAACCTTGATCTCAAGACAGCCACTGATTTTGGAAGCCTCTATTTTTCAAACTGGGGGAAAATATAGTTTATTTCCTAACAGTGCTTTTTAGTTTTTAGCTTATTATCTTCTCTCTCGACTATCCCTTCTGGGAAGATGACACTGCATTTTATATTATATTCACATGTATTTGTACTGATTTTTGTAGTACTAACTCTAGGATAAGTGAGGCTATATTTTACTTAGAAGTCAGTTTTCTCCATTTATCAGTTACAGGAAGCATTTCTACCTAACAGAAGTTGTATTATAACATCAGAAATATCATTTTTGTTTCTTGTACAGCTTTGCAGTAAAGGTACTGCTATAGACAAAGCCTTGGAGCCAGCTCCAGAAGATATTTCCAGTATTGCCAGTTTTATTGAGACAAAGCTTGTAACTTGCTCCTTAAAACTGAAGAAGCCTGATGAAGCTCTGAATCATGCACACAGGTAAAAATAAATATTGATTAGATACACTGCTAAGGCTGAAATCAAAAACTAAACAAAGACTATGAAAAAATCCTGTGCAGGAAGAATCAGTCTAATGATGAGAAAAGAGGAATCAATAGAACACAATTTAAGCATGGCACTGATGTTTAGATTGGTCTAATTCTCAAAATTTGAGACAGTAAACTACAATAGCTATGTATACATTTACTGCTTTGATAATGCAGTAGATAAGGATATGCAAGTGAGTCACGTACATGCTTCACAGCACCCTTGAGATTGAAGGTAGACAAATATAAACATGCTCAGCCTTATATGACAGTAATGACATAACAAGCTCTTGATCTTTTTCAAGTCAGATTAAGTCAGGGATGGCTTCAAATTATTTTCATTACACAATTCCTCATGGGCTCACTTGTGATCCACATCAAAGACCAGCAGCACCAGCAATGCACAGAGAAGCCAGAAACAAAATTTGCACATGGTGGAGATGAAATTCCTATTAGTTTCAGATGAGTTAGGATTTTGCTGGGTTTGTGCTTCCTTTAATTACCATTCAGGCATAATGAGAGTTTCTGTTAAGCTTCTGTGTGTCCTGCCAGCAACACTTCATTACTGAGGTATTTTTTTCTCTTGTATGAGATATATTAGGATGGACACTGCAATTAGTGCAGGGGGAGGATTTTTTCATACAATCATCTCAAACGGATGTAACTACAGAAGAATAGTTACAACAAAAGAGGTGGCACACACTTGTGCTTGATGCACAGGAGACAGTGCTTAAGAATAATACGTTGGTATAGAAAAATTGATGCCACCATAGCAGAAGGTTCCTTTAGCTATATGCAAAGTTGTGGGAAGTCTTGAGAATCCTGAGGTAATGACAAGGTCTTCATCGCCTGTCCCTACTCAACCCCACCCCTTTCCCAAGCATGTTTTGTCTGTAAAGATATGTTTACCTGGAGCCTGTTGGCACTGTGGGGATGCATCTTTCAGACTAGCTCCAACTCCCATATGGGCTGGGAGCCTGAATGCCCACGAGTGGTTAGAGAACAGCAGGTGCTCTCCCAGGGCACATCTAGTGCGGGCACACAAACTGTGTTCCTTTCAGGTGGAGTATTCTGTTTGGTGAGCCAATGCACAGTGGAAGACTGTGAGACTCCCATTAAAAATAAAAAATTAAATAACAAAAAAACCCCACAAACAAACAAACAAACAAAGTATGCCCTATGCAAACTAAAACCCCACATTTTTTCATGGCTTGTCAAAGAGCATGTAAGAAAAGAAAAAAAAAAACAATGAAGTTGGACTGGACTCCCAACTTCTGGAAAAATGGGAATGATCACGCTCTTATTCTAACAGCAATTTCCAAGAACACTAAAAAAAAAAAAAATTGAGTTTAGACAGAATAAATATGACTGGAACAGGAAATACTTTTCTTTACCTGCTTTAAATTATCTTGATTTCAAAACAGTAAGATGTATTAACCCCAGTGATACAGAAACTAAAGCCTATTCAGACATGCTTTGGTTTCAGTTGTCTTAAAACAGAAACTCATGACATACAGAGAAAATAGATTTAGCTTGAGATCACTGGAAATCTGAAAGGGGAGGGGGGAGAATCTTCACTCTTCTTTCCTATATATAATTAACCAAAGGAGTTAAGAACAAATTCTTATACATAGCACAAAGAAAAATAGTAATCAGTAAAGCCTATTTTCAATAAAATTCATTTAGTAACTTGCAGAGTGGGAATAAATCTTCTGACTATGGTTGTCACATTGTAAAATGCAGGAACTAATACAATAGTATACCAGTAAAAAAATATCGAGGCATAATTAACATAGACAAAATTTGAAATATAATCAATAGCTATATTTTTCAAAAAGAGAAAATAAATTACTCTGAGATGTCCTACTAAAAATAACTTACTGCCATCAGTTAACTAGTGCGTATAGAATTTTTATTCTCATTGAGTTTTTTATGTCATCACCACATTTTAATGGTTTGCTGGTAATCCTTTGGCATTAATCATGAATCCAAATTGAAATATTCATTTCTGCATTTATTTGCATTTACTGAACTCTTCTTTCTTTAATTTCATGTAAATTTCATAGCTCCTGCATTCATTTCTGAAGCCTTATTAACAAAAAATCAGCCTTAATATTCTCACACATAGTTGTATCAAATATATAGAAGCGGGCTTTGCTAGGAAGAAATCTTGTGAAATATCACAACTAGAGAAACAGAGAAAAATGCCAGCAGCTCGGTTTTAAATGGTTCAAAAACAGGCATCTGCAAGGGAATAGCTTTCCCATTCTTAAGAAGGGAAAAGGAACACAATTTTTATCATCAGCTTTACATCCTCTATGAGAAGCCAACTCTGGGTCCTCCTGAAAAGTGGAAATTGTATTCTCTGGTTTCTTAATATCAAAATTTAAAGCTGCCTTTAGCATCCCAGGCACAATTGAGGACACTAGCTGGATTTTGATCATTTGTCAGACTGATACAAAAGATTTACCCTTTGCAACCAAATGCTATTAAAACCACCTCTCATCTGTCACAGCTCTGAACAAACATGCCATGGGTTGGCCTCACCAAGCAACATCTGCAGTAACCTACTTGACCACCACTTTTCATCATAAGATAGCCATCAAAATAATTCCTAACTTGCAGTCTGAAGCTATAAAATGAATCACACAATATTTACATGCCCTATGGTCCTTTTGGCCCAGGCATTATGGCATACCAGGGTTTAATGATCTTAATAACCCCATATGGCTTGCTGAGAAATTAGATTTTCCCTTTGGTTGCAGAAGGCAATTTTCAATTATAGCAGATGGCAAAACAGTGAAGGTCTGAGAAGTCAAGAATTGACTAAGAAACCTCAGATTAGCACTTAGGCCTTATGTTGCTCAGCCTAATAATGTCAGTAGTTGAATTTCTGCCCCAAATGAAAATAATCTTGAAGCAGAGCATAACATTTCAGCAGAGCAGTCCCCCAATTATGCCTGCTCTTCAGTGGGCCAGGCCCAACGGAGAAATCCATAAAGCTGCAGTTGCTTGTGGAAAAACAACCCACAGTGCATCACGTACACAGCTCAGCAACTGTTAAGATTCAATTTTGCTTGAAATAGGAGAGAGCAATGCTGAACTCCATGACAATTGAAGATGGAGGATCCTTCAAAACATGATATACATGATTTTCACAACGAGACGCTGTATCCCCTTACAGCTTCTTTGTTTATTTTGCTTTTTTTCCTCTCCAAGCAAGCTAAAATAAATCTGCATTGACACCATGTGACTTGCTGTTTGCACATGGGAAAATAACACAGAACTTTGCTATTAGAAATATGCTTTCTGCTGGTACACACACACTTCCTCAGATGCTGTGGTCCTCATGGCACACCAGATTTGAAGAATGACAGCCCACTTGGCTTGATCCAGTTGCCTAAACATAGAATGCTGTTCATAGAAATTCTGTACGTGGATCAAGCACCAGAAAATGCAGAAGAGATTAACATCACCTACCCAGCAGCAAGTGGCAAAAGCATTTTGTTTCAATTCTGCCTCCTTTTGATCACTCCCTGCCCAGCTGTAGTATGGCTGCTGGTGCCATAGAACTCCTCCGGAAATAAGCTCCTCAGCAGAGGAACAAGGCTGCCAACCATAGGTCAAAAGTCACCTCTTCCCAGTGGACTGCCATCACGCCACAGGAAGCCGATTGGTGGTGGTGGGAGGTGCACTGGGAAGTGTCATCAGGAAGGAGGCCTGTGACCTGCATCCTCCCAGAGCCTCCCTGGGCTTCACTGCCCGCCCTCCTTCCCTCGATCTGGAAACTCCAGACATAAGGGCCAAGGGAAGGAAGAGGAATCAGAAATTGTGGCACATTTTTTAAACATTATCTCTAGGTAATGCCTGAAAAATATCTTCCTGAAAATGAGGACTGCTGTACAGAGCTATTCAAAGTCTTTGGGGGTTAGCAAAGATTTTCCTGTGTCCTTGCAGATGCTGCTCTGCAGCACGACCTGCTGCCAATTCTCTTCCTCCCTCCCTCCTAAAAAGGCAACGCATAGAGAATGCAATAAATCTGTAAATCTTTTTCTGCTATGCCTTTTTATGTGTTCTGTGGAATGCAAGGCTCCCTAATGTCTCTTGCACAATTCATAGGGAGACACATGAAGTAGAAAATAGGACCTCTGTTAAGTAGTACATGATTGCTTTAGTGATGACTTCACAGAGGGAATCTCTTATGGAGGTACGGGGGGGGGGTGTCTAAAACGGCTGAAGCTTCACGGATTTCATTCTAAATCCTCTGTGTTTTGCCCAGTGACTTTTCAAATACTTACAAAAGGTTTAAAATAATTATTAATGATCAAGCTTTATGCAGTAACTGTCAGGCAAAAAAGGCATCTCAAAACTTGGTTAGTGTATTGTAGACAGGATGAGTCAGGACTCTTTAATCCAGATTAATTCAGAACTTTCAGGCTAAAAACTCAATATTCAGCTACTTCATTCTCCAGCTTTCTTATTTTGCACTTTTAAAACAGGACTATATTAAAGCAACTTGAAGAATGGAATTCTAGTGAAATATTAAATAATCAAAAATAAATAATGCAATGATACTATATACAGTGCATTCAGTGGGCATTAAAATGGAGAAAGAACACAAGAAGAGCTCAAGAAGAGCATGGATTTATTTTTTAAAGGTAGAAGTAAAAAAAAAAAAAAAAAAAAAGAGAAACATAATGGCTGATGCTTCTAATCTGTGGGAAGTATACTTTTCTCTAAACTACTCTCCTAATCTCTTTACCCCCTCGGAAAAGGGAAGAAAGAGAAAGAGAAGAATTAGCAGCACCTAATTACTTTAGCAATTGTGTTCGGCGTATTGCAATATACATAATAGATGAGATATTATTAATACAAAACTATTCCATTGAGATGCTCTGGATAATATAAACCAGAAGTATTCGTAAAAAATAATTCCTTCTCATGGAGCATTTCAAATATTTCTACGTACTTCAACCTTTTATTACTTTTTTAAATGAGCCGCATTTTCTCTGGATTCTGATGTTATTTCCAGGTTAGCATATCAGTGTCATAGTTCCTATTTTATGATTTGAAACTTCCTCTGTTGAGGTCAAAGGCTATATATATTCCCCTTGACTTTGATGATGCTAGATTGCAAAAACATTTATCTACGCAACATGTGGTGGTATCCTATTAAGGAAAGACATATTTGGAAACCAAAAAAAATGCCCTGAAAGAAATACAGTTCTTTGTGTAAGGAAAAATCTAGCAACATTGAACTGTTTTATAATAGTTGAGATATGTGACCACAGTCCTACTGGCATCAGAAAGTTTGGTGATCACGGAAGTGGTACTTGCACAATTGGAAAGTGAGGGGGCAGTACATTATGCAAATAAGGCAGGGAATGCAGAGCATCTCCACTTGTGTCAAGATGTTTTGGGAGCTTTGAAACAAGATCTTTCTAAATATCTTTTTGTTCTGGACCAGAGAACATTCTCCTTTTTACCACCTTCACAGCTGAGGAATTGAGAGTTGTATAGCACATTTATCTTATGCTTGCAATTCAAAGCAAATTGCTGCTGCAAAACCTTTTAGCATGGCAGTTATATTTCACTTTACTGACAGAGAAAAGGCGTTGTGTGAAATCTGTTTTGGGAACCCACACTTCCTCCCTTCCTGTCTGTTTAGATATGAAAACTTCATGAGATGGTTTCCTCTGCGCACTGGAGGGACTCGCCCATAGATGCCATAACTGCATTTATTTCTAATTGGTTGTACAAAAAAATCCAACTGCACAAAGACAAGTCAGGTGTTCTCCTTCAGTATTTGGTCCTCTTCCTTGAGCCACCTAAGATTAGTAGAAGCTTTTCTGTCTGTCCTTGCAGCTGTTTATTTTGTTCAGTGATGAGAGCTATATTAGAAGGGATTCCTAATGATTTGTCAGATTACCAGAGAGAACCATTCTGGACCCTGCCAGATTCACCTTGATAAGCAGCATTTGGTATGACTACTCTTGTAGCTACCAAGTGGTCCTGGCTTCTTTGTCCTGCAGCTTTGTTTTCTATAACACAGATGTTACCTAATTTTTCATGTCACTTCTTTAAAAAGAGTGGCCATGGCAGGGAGAGAAGGGTGCTTCTTCCTTAGGGACTGGAACACTCACACAGCAGGGAAAAGGTCCTCAGGGAGAGGGCAAGGTGGGCACAGTCACAGCCAGGCATTTGGTGGCAACAGAAAGAAAACACCCTGTGGATCAATGGGTCTGCAACTGTCCAGCCATCAAGCTCAGGATAAAGGCCCTATCTCCTCACATGTCCCTTCAGGTGTCTCCCCTCATCACAGACACCCTCCTTCTCCCATTAAGTACTACCACTCACTAGCACTGAAACCACTGCTCTCTTGTCCTCTAGTACAGTGTACTTCTGCACACCTGCTTTCACAAGCCTACTGAATATTTGCACCAGCTTGTTGCAACAGGGAGGTTTTTTTCTTCTTCAGGATGTCAGCTTTGGTAAACTCTCACACAGAGAAAGGAAGCCCACAAGCTTTTGTGTATTCCAAGACATCCCTCTTCGTTCTCTACAACAGCACTGGGAGGATTGGTTTAGACTACAAAGTTGGCTATAAGCAAACATACCACCATGAGGTCCTCAAATAAAACTGCAATAAAATAATAAAATAGCTGCACCCACAAATTCCAGGCAAATATCATGGAGTTGATTCCTGGCTACCATAGGGTTCAGGAATGTTTCAGGTATGTAACTGCCTCTGGTAGACCTGAGCTCTTAAACTAGCCCTTAGGATCACAGAACAAAGCATGGCAGACTCAAAGAGATGTAAGACTAGTACTAGTCTGCAGATAAGAAACTACCTGCCATACAGATGAAACAAGGAAAAAGAAGAAAGTTGAGGTTCAATGTAATTGTACAGGAACTGTCAAGTTCACCTGTAAGTATATAGGGACTAGATCATCAGCTGTACTGATTGACAGTATTCATTGAAGATAAAAAGCATTCTTATTAATTTACAGCAACTGAATACACAGTTGTGCTACATACTAGCTGACACATTACTTGCACTGACATTGTGTTTAATGTTGTGGTGAAGGACGCCTCAGTGACTACATTTGTACAGCCACTTGGTACCAGTGACACGCGGATGTGCCAGCAGAGCACCCTGCCATACCAACCCGTGCTGGCTTTACATCCCTCTGCAGAGGGGCACTTACTGCTTTAGCACTGAGGTTTTCCTTCTGATAAGTCAGCTAATTCCTTTCTAATAGTCAATTATAAATTAAGATGCCTTTGTACAGAAGACCACATTCTATTACAGGAAAGTGTGAACAACTAAGGAAAAAAAGCTTCTGCAGCTCATTAAAAAAGTACATGGACCTGTATGAGCAAGGTAGCATTTACTCACAGGACTAGCAAGAAAAATGAGTTTATCTGCTTTAGTAGTGAAGTGTATTTTTTCACTTGTTTCATCTACAGAATCACCTCATTGACTTTTTCTTGGCCTGTAAAGGCCAAACACAACTGATGGGGTGGATAGCAGCAGAAGCACTTTTTTCACGTCAGTCAGATTAGAGTTAAATCCCTGCTGCATCTGGGAAGGAATTTCATAGAGAATGTGCACCTTGGAGAAAAGGCAACATGATTCCTAGCAGCCAGTTTTGATGTAGCAGTCAGTGTTTCTTGCCACACCTGTTTTCTTAACACCAGACAGTAAGATTGAAAGAAAAACCTGGAGAGAAAACCACAGACTAACATGAGCATCTCTGATTCACATACTCCAGTTGCTATGATGAGGAGAGAGTCGATGCTGCCTTCTACCCTCCTCACAGTTTGAAAAGAGATAATAGGACAAACACTGTATTATTTTTAAGAGAAGATGTCAGATGAAAAAATGAAAATGTCAAAAAGGAGGCTGATGTACAGCATTACTTAAGGACTGTTTTGTTGAGAAAAACTGACCAAATGATTTACGAAAGGCTTTTAACAGGGCAGTCTTTGGATTACAGCAAAGATGAAAAATAAATGAAAATCTATTTCAAGTTTACTTTAGCCTAGTCATTTGACAGATGAGGGCAAAACCTGGCAAGAACACAAGTTTTAATCTTCAGATGTAGTGACTTTATCTGCAGTTTTGTGGATTAGAAGTTTTTTTCTGTGCAGAATAAGAGCTATTCATTTTCAGACATTTCCTATTGAAAATACTTTTTCTGCCCGAAGCTCCCATGAGATGCACGTGATTACAAAGACCAAAGGACCAACACTTCTGGTCATGGCACAGAGCACCACATACAGAGATTGTCCCAACTGTGTTGCAGCCGGTGTGTCCACCACCTTTATCTCATCCTAATTCTTCTTTTAGGCATCTCTCTTGAACCACATCCCTTCTAATTAATTACTGGATTAACCAGCCTAGTGTCAAGACTGTTCATGGCTGGAGGTGGATCTTGGAGCATGGACTCGTTCTCAGTATGCACAGCCTGGCACATTTCTGCCTGGCCAGATGGGTCCTCCATCTGCTCCTATTTGAAGGAGAACATCCTGGAATTAGGGTTTTCCTCTTAACCTGTGTTTGCATGATTCCTTTACTTCCTATTTCCATTCACTTTGTTGTTGTTCTGTTGGGGTTTTTTGTTTGGTCTTTTTTTGTTTCTTTTGGTTTTGTTTATTTGGATTTTTTTGGGGGGGTTGTTGTCATTTTGGAGTTTTTTGTGGGTTTTTTTGTTGTTGTGTCATCCCCCCCCCCCCCCTAAGTAAAATTACCTGAAACACATCAAAGTCAGATGTAAAAGCCAAACAGATAGCTCTGCATAGCATTAAGGCACTCCTGGCACTAACAGCGCTCTGCACAAAGGCTACTAAACTGGAGCTGTATCAGTACAGCAAAGGGCTGCTTTAGGGTAGAGTAGCAACACAGCAGAAGTTACTTCTAGTGTATAGGCTACAGAGAGCCTAGCAACATCAAACCAAACTGCTCAGAGTCAAAGGTAGCTTTCTAATGTTTGTTCAAGTTATTAGGGCGCGCTATAATATTTTTCAGTATAGAATTTATAGATTGAGAGAAGCAGTTGATCTTTTTGAGACTAGTAAAAAAAAAATCAAGATGGAAAATGGAGTAGCTGATATCTAATTCTGCAAAAATCTGCCACAGTTCTATATTTATTATAAGCCTATCACAGCACATCCTGCTCAAAGACTTACAGAAAATGTGTTGCTAACTAACAGGGAATTATTGATTTTTTAATCCCCACACCCCCC